>CM065594.1:217672200-217868750 GCA_033119425.1 Bufotes viridis | reverse complement strand
ATGGAGGAACTGAGAGCTCAAGCTGCCCGATTCCTCCATGCGCCTCATGTCCCGCCTGCCCGCTCCGCCCACTTTATGATTACAGAAGGCGCGCGGCAGGAGCATGGAGGGACTGCGCATTAATAGTTAGTAATCACGGGCACAGTAAGTTAGGGGTAATGAAACCGAATATAGCCGCTGCCGAACCGGAACTTCCGGTATCGGCAGTGGTATCGCGGCATTTTACGAGTACAAGTACTCGTGAAAATGCCGATATCGGACATCCTAGTCAAAACTATATCTTTAGCATTAATGTCATCTCACATGAAAAGAACTTATTATCTGAGGAAATAGTCGGCCTCAGATGTGAATTGTATCGATTGGGTTATCTACAATTCACCCAGGTCATGATTCGAGAAGTTACGGAAAATTCATGATTAATTATTTTATGACCATAATTAATAATTCTTAATTGAATTATTATTATTCCGACACCGGAAAAAAAAAAAAAGATAGTCTTTCCCCCACGGGACAGTAACAGTCATTGCTAACCAGACTTGGGGCCTGAAGCGGACTGGGTACTAAAGAGGAACCCCTTATCTCTTCTACCTCTGTTTTCTCTCCAATTATTTTGCTTTATCTGTTGGAAAGAGCCGCAGTTCTGGCATTTAATCTTAATGCTTCAGCCAAAGCGTCCGAAATAAAGTCAACTGTTTTAACCACATCAGCCCCCCTAGCTTAAACACCCTTAATGACCTGGCCACTTTTTACAATTCTGCACTACACTACTTTCACCGTTTATTGCTCCGTCATACAACTTACCAACCAAATGAATTTTACCTCCTTTTCTTTTCACTAATAGAGCTTTCATTTAGTGGTATTTCATTGCTGCTGACATTTTTACTTTTTTTTCTATTAATCAAAAATGACCGAAATTTTAGCAAAAAAAATGACATTTTTCACTTTCTGTTGTAAATGTTTTTTTAAAAAAAACTACATTTCTATATAAATTTTTCTCTAAATTTATTGTTCTACATGTCTCTGATAAAAAAAAAATCCAATAAGTGTATATTTATTGGTTTGGGTAAAAGTTATAGCGTTTACAAACTATGGTGCAAAAAAGTGAATTTCCGCATTTTGAAGCAGCTCTGACTTTCTGAGCACCGGTCATGTTTCTTCAGGTGGTAGAATGCCAGGATAGTATAAATAACCCCCAAATGACACCATTTTAGAAAGAAGACACTCCAAAGTATTCGCAGAGGGGCATGGTGAGTTCATGTATGATTTCATTTTTTTTCACAAGTTAAAAATAAATAATAAAGTTTCCATTTCTGCTAACTTCTGGCAAAAAAAATAAAATCTCCCACGGTCTCACTATGCCCCTCAATGAATACCTTGGGGTGTCTTCTTTCCGAAATGGGGTCATTTGTGGGGTGTGTTTACTGTTCTGGCATTTTGGGCGGGGCTAAATTGTGAGCAGCCCTGTAAAACCTAAAGGTACTCGTTGGAATTTGGGCCCCTTTGCGCACCCAGGCTGCAAAAAAGTGTCACTCATGTGGTATCGCCGTACTCAGGAGAAGTAGGGCAATGTGTTTTGGGGTGTATTTTTACATATACCCATGTGGGGTGAGAGAAATATCTCTGTAAATTGACAACTTTGTATAAATTTTTTTTTAAAGTTTTCATTTACAGAGATTTCTCACACCCAGCATGGGTATATGTAAATACACCCTAAGCACATTGCCTACTTCTCTGGTATAGCGATACTACATGTGTGACACTTTGCAGCCAAGATCACAAAGGGGCCCAAATTCCAATGATACCTTTAGAAAGGCACCTTTTACGCATATTTCTTCTCACGCTTTAGGGCCCCTAAAATTCCAGGGCAGTATAAATACCCCACATGTGACCCCATTTTGGAAAGAAGACACCCCAAGGTATTCCATGAGGGGCATGGCGAGTTCATAGAAGATTTTTTTGGTACAAGTTAGCGGAAATTGATTTTTATTGTTTTTATCACAAAGTCTCCTTTCCGCTAACTTGTGACAAAAAGTTCAATTTTTCATGGACTCACTATGCCCTTTAGCGAATACCTTGGGGTGTCTTCTTTCCAAAATGGGGTCATTCGTGGGGTGTTTGTACTGTTCTGGCATTTTGGGTGGGGCTAAATTGTGAGCAGCCCTGTAAAACCTAAAGGTACACGTTGGAATTTGGGCCCCTTTGCGCACCCAGGCTGCAAAAAAGTGTCACTCATGTGGTATCACCGTACTCAGGAGAAGTAGGGAAATGTGTTTTGGGGTGTATTTTTACATATTCCCATACTGTGTGTGAGAAATATCTCAGTAAATGACAACTTTTAAAAAAAATTTATACAAAGTTGTCAATTTACTGAGATATTTCTCTCACCCAGCATGGGTATATGTAAAAATACACCCCAAGCTACATTGCCCTACTTCTCCGAGTCTGGCGATACCACATGTGTGACACTTTTGCAGCCTAGATGCACAAAGGGCCCAAATTCAATAGTACCTTTTAGGAAGAGCATTTTTACGCATTTTTCTTCTCACGCTTTAGGGCCTCTAAAATGCCAGGGCAGTATAAATACCCACATGTGACCCCATTTTGGAAGAAGACACCCCAAGGTATTCCGTGAAGGGCATGGCGAGTTCACAGAAAATAAAAATTTGGCACAAGTTAGCGGAAATTGATTTATTTTTATTTTATTTTTACAAAGTCTCATATTCCACTAACTTGTGACAAAAATAAAATTTTACATGAACTCGCCATACCCCTCACGGAATACCTTAGGAGTGTCTTCTTTCTAAAATGAGGTCACATGTGGGTGTTTGTACTGCCCTGGCATTTGAGGGTCTCCACAATCATTACCTGTATGGTCAGCATTAGGAGTTTCTGCGATTCTCCTTATATTGAGCATACGGGTAATGAGTTTTTTTTTCTGTTCAGCCTCTGGGCTGAAAAAAAAAAAATTTATGTGGATGAAAAAATCCCTGCCAAAATCAGTGACTGCGGTGCGGTGGGCTGGGCGCTAACTACCTAACAAGTAGCTAACTAACTGGCGGTGATAAGGGACCCTTATGCCCCATTCACACGTCCGCAATTCTGTTTGCGGAACAGAATTGCGGACCCATTCATTCCTATGGGGACAGACTTTGTCCCGCTCGGATCCGGAATTGTGAATCCGCACTTCCGGATCTGCACTTCTGTTCCGCAAAAATATAGAACATGTCCTATTCTTGTCCGCAATTGTGGACAAGAAAAGGCATTTTCTATATAGTTCTGGCAATGTGCGGATCTGCAAAATGCGAAAAGCACATTGCTGGTGTCCGTGTTTTGCGGATCCGTAAAACACATATGGACATGTGAATGGAGCCTTACAGGGGGGTGATCAGGGAGTCTATATGGGGTGATTAGGGGTTAACAAGGGGTTAATAAGTGACAGGGAGGGAGGGTGGGTAGTGTAGTGTTTGGTGCTACTTTACATAGCTACCTGGTCCTCTGGTGGTCGATCCCAGCAAATGGGACCACCAGAGGACCAGGTAGCAGGTATATCAGACGTTGTTAACAAAACAGCGCCTGATATACCTGTTTGATTTACTTTATTTAACTTCTACAGCCTGCCAGCGATTGATCATCGCTGGCAGGCTGTAGTATAACTTCCGAGCTGCAAACTGCTGCGCACACATTCACAGCAAATCTCGCCTCCCGCGAGATGACGCGCCCACGCGTCAACGAGGAGTAACTGGGCCGGCGAGATCACGCGATCCTGCGTGCGGTGGTCCAGAGAAGGTTAAAGATAGTCAGAAATACCACTAGGAGCTGGTCTCTGGGGTTTTATTTTGGATATGGGATTCCTGTAACCATAATTTTAAGGACCTGGCAGTAGAGGTAGTCAATATTAGGCCCAAAGGCCTGAGTAATACTTTTTTTTTTTTTTTTAAGGTACAGCTCTGCCCCTCTATCCATCGGGACTTTCAAAGTGCCCAGGTCTTCAAAAGGAAAAGCAGATCTTTTTGAAATTTTTGTAATAGGGGCACTCAACTTAGGAGGCTTATCCCAACATGATGACTCTCCCTCAAAGGGATATTTTATTTTAACATTTCTAGGGATAAAAAACGTCAGGTTTTTTCCACTCTTTCTGAATTAAATATTGAATATTTTCATTTAATGGAAAAACTCTAGTTTTTTGTGACCCAGATCACCAAACATTATATATTGAATGGATTTCTGTTCCCTGGATTCATCCACCTTCATAGTGGCTCAAATAGCCTTGAGTAGGGAATCCATATCCTCAGGGGAAAATAAAGGTCTACCTGTGGAATCTTCATCTGAAGAAGAGCTTGAATTATCTAGTATTTCTCCTTGCCCATTCTCGTCAGAAGATTCAGTATCGGATATGACAGTGACCTTGCTTGCCACAGCTGAGGAATGGAGGCATTTTTTTTTTAAACATTTTGATTGAATCGGAAGCTTCAGATTTGAAGATCTTTGATACTCTGAAGTAGTGACAGGGACTCCTCCTCTACCACCTTATTAACGCAATGCTGACATAAAAACTTAGACAAGGAAGGAGCGAGTTTTTTTTTGCACACAGCACACTCTTCCTTTAATTTTAGCGGTGGCTTTCCTAGGGACCTCTTTGGTATTCTAAAATAAAATAAGAGAATAAGCCCCATTAGATACTGAAGGGAGGAATAAAAGGTGGGGATTGAACCCCCCTTACCCCACCAGGAATACTGGTCTGCCATCATGACCCCCCTGGACATCAGCGCACTGACTGCGCTCTTCCTCCATACTTCCAGATAAGGATAGAACATTAGAACAATATCCATAGGCACTTCCATGGATGCCTGCGGGCTGATCTAGGGGTCAACCAATTATCGGTTTGGCCGATATTCATGATTTGCACAGTTATCGGTATTGGCACCTAACCAGGCCGATATACCGATAACTGTGCTATCACAGATCATGAGCGCGCCGCTCTCAGTGCGGCCATGTTCCCTCAGCAGCACAGGGGAAAAGGAGGCAGTGTCTCTCCCTCCCCCTGTGCCGCGCTGCCAATGGAGAGAAGAGGAGGGGCTGAGGGCGCACTGGCCACCAATGGAGAGAAGAGGAGAGGCTGAGGGCGCACTGGCCACCAAGGGGTTAATTGCCGCGGATCGCAGTGCTCTATCAGAGGCAGGGTCTGGGCAATGTGCTTCTAATGCCTGCGTTTGTAATATCTTAAACCTTATTATCATTGGTGGCCAGTGCGCCCTCCCCCATCCCCCCTCCTATCCCTTCAGTATTAATATCATTGGTGGCAGCGGCCACAGGGTCCCCCCCACCATCTCTCTTCAGTGTAATGCTGGGGCTCCGATCGGTTACCGCTACTGAAGCCCTGGCTGCCATGGTCGGTTCCTGCTGCTGTGTGCCCATAGCACAGGGCAGCAGGGACAGTGTGAGATCCTATTCACCCTGATAGAGCTCTATTAATGTGAATAGGACAAGGGATGTAAAGAGCACAGGTTCTACCCCTAATGGGGGAAATGGTAATAAAAAGTAAAAAAATTTAAAATAGTAAAATAAACATCAAAATATTAAGTATAAATTAACCCTTTTACAATTTTACATATAAAATATATAACCAATAAATAAAAAAAAACATATCGCCGTGCCCAAAAAGTCCAAACTATTAAAATATATTTTTTTTAAAAAGCGTTAGATGCTGTAACAGAAAAAAAAAATCCCAAAGTTAAAATGCGCAAAATATCGGTATAAAATATCGGCTATCGGCCTGAAAGTTCACAGAATATCGGTATCGGCTCTAAAAAAAAATCAATATCGGTCGACCCCTACTGGGATCCTCCTGACCGCACGCTAATAAGGGTTAAATACCCTAGGTCTGGTCCCTGTCAGTGTCCACATGTGGCCCTTTATGGAAGTGGATGTTCCTATCCTCATTTCCGGAACAACATGCATTCCAAATACCGAAAGTTGTGCCCCGCAACTTCCGGTTCGCACACGGAGCACGCTCAGAAAACTACGTTGCTTACCGGTAACTGTTTTTCTCGATACCCATGACGGCACCCCTGCGACTCAGGACCTCCCATTGGACAGGAAACCTGAGAAGATAAAAGAGCAACACCCCCTGCCAAGCACCAGTTAATTAAATAACCTGTCCAGGAAGGACACCAATATGTGTAAAGTAAAAGCAGCCAACCAAAATAAGAAGATAAATAGGTAAACAACCTACAGGATACGTAGTATATCTCCAACATAATATGTCTAACAGAGCGTATATATATATTCTTATATATATTTTATTTTATTTATTTATTTAAATTTTTGGGAGGGAATTATGAGGGGTGCCGTCATGGGTATCGAGAAAAACAGTTACCGGTAAGCAACGTAGTTTTCCCCTATGACGGCACCCTTGCGAGATAGAATATAAATCTTAATTTAGGGAGGGACTACAGCCTGGAGCACTCCTTCACCGAAGGAAGAGTCAGAATGAAGCTGGAGCCTATAATGTTTTAAAAAAGTGTGTGGAGAGCTCCAAGTTGCAGCCCTACAAATCTGGGCTAATGAAACATTTGCCTTTTCTGCCCATGAGGCAGACACCGCCCTGGTAGAGTGGGCTCCGAACCCCTCTGGAGGAGAGAGGCCTAGGGACAAGTAAGCCTTGGAGATGGCTTTCTTTACCCATCTGGCAATCACCGCTGTAGAGACTTTCCGCCCTTTATTTCTCCCCTGAAATTGTATCAAGAGATTCTCGTCTATTCTCCAAGAAGATGTGGCTGCTAGGTAAGTTGTCAAACATCTACAAACGTCCAAGCAGTGAAACTTTTCTTCCTCTTGATTCGCTGGTTTCGGAAAAAAGGAAGGGAGAACAATATCCTGGCTTCTATGAAAGTTTGTCATTACTTTAGGCTGGAAGGACGGGAGAGGACGAATTATGACCTGGTCATCCTGGATGGATGTATAAGGAGGAAAAGCGGAGAAGGCTTGTATCTCGGAAATTCTTCTGGCAGAGGTGACTGCCAAGAGGAAGGCCATTTTGATGGACAGTATTTCTAGTGAGACTTCTCCCAGGGGTTCGAACGGTACTTGCGAGAGGGCTGTTAAGACTTTGTTAAGGTCCCAGGGAGGAGATAAAGGTCTCAGGGAAGGATGAATTCTGCCAGCAGCGGAGAGGAAGCGCTTGATCCAGGAATGGTTTGCCAGTTGGTAATCATAAAAATAACTTAATGCGGCCACTTGTACCCTAAGGGTAGATGCTTTGAGACCCTTGTCCAAACCTGCCTGAAGAAAATCCAGAATCCTAGGGATATCAGGAGGCCGGAAAGGGTCAGGTTCTGATTGTAAGAAGGTTGTAAAATTGACCATATTCTATTATATTTTCTGGCGGTAGACACCTTCCGACTGGTTAAAATGGTGGACACTACTTTTTCTGACAGACCCCTATTTAGCCAAATGTTCCGTTCAGTTTCCACACTGACAACTTGAGGATTTCTGGATTGGGGTGAAGAACTGGGCCTTGTGATAGAAGATTCTTCTGTGGTGGAAGCATCCAAGGAAGGCCTTGGGTCAGATTCTTCAGGGTAGTATACCAGATCCTTTTCGGCCAATCTGGGGCTACCAGGATGATGGAGGCCCTGTCCTTCATTACTTTTTCAGGACCTGCGGAATAAGAGAAAACGGTGGGAAGGCATACCCAAATTCTTGGTTCCAGCTCTGTGCCAATGCGTCGATCGCTGTAGGATTGTCTGCCGGATTGAGGGAGAAGAAGCGTTCCACCTTTCTGTTGTCCCGTGAGGCAAACAGGTCTATAGTCGGAAGACCGTATCTCTTCACCACCTGAGAGAAGACTTCCGGACTTAGACTCCATTCTCCCTGATTTAGCTGTACTCTGCTCAGGAAATCTGCTAGGACATTTTCTTTCCCCTTCAGATGGATCGCGCCTAGGGATAAATTCCTTGTTTCTGCTACTGAGAAAATCTGCAGACTTAGGGATAGTAGAGTCGGCACTCTGGTGCCCCCTGATGATTTATGTAGGCCACTGTGGTAGCATTGTCCGAGTAGAAGATAATCCTTGTATTCGTTAACTCTGGTAAGGCTACTGTCAGAGCCATCTGGACCGCTTTAGCTCCTTGTAGTTTGATGAGCATCCTCTTGTTCTTAAATCCCATCTGCCCTGCCAACACCGGTCTCCGGAATGTACACCCCAGCCCCAAGGACTGGCATCCGTTGTCACTGATATTGGGTTGGGGAAGGACCAGGGGATTTCTGTTGAAAGGTTTTCTCGGCAGGTCCACCATAAGAGGGACATTCTTGCCTGGGAGGAAAGATGGAATTCCTTGTCCAGTGAGAAAGTTTGACCGTCCCATACCTTTAATATTTCGGCCTGGAGCTCCCTGGTATGGATCTGTGCGTAAGGAACTGCTGGTATTGTTGCCGTGAGATGACCGAGCACCTTCATTGCTCGTCTGAAAGAACAAAGATAGGAATGGAACAAGTCCCCGACATGATGGACTGTAGAATGTACCTTTACATCTGGAAGGAAGGTCTTTTGTACAACCGAATCCAGAATCAACCCCAAAAACGTGCAAACCCGGGACGGTTGAAGGCAGGACTTTTGGGCATTTATTTTCCAGCCAAGGTTGCATAGAGTTAGCTGTACTCGAGTCAGGTCTGTCTGAAGAGATTCTTTGGTTTTGGAAACAAACAGGAAGTCGTCCAGATAAGGGACCAGTGTAATCTTTGAGATCCTGAAAAAGGCTACCATCTCTGCTACCACCTTGGTGAAGATTCTTGGAGCTTGGGAGACTCCAAATGGAAGAGCCTTGTACTGTAGATGGATCAGGTGACCCTTCACCATCGCTGCAGTTCTCAGGAACCTTTGGGATGCTGTATGAATTGGGACATGGTAATAAGCATCTTCCAAATCTATGCTTGCCATCCAACAATCCTGGAATAACAAGTTCAGAGTGGAAGAGATGGTCTCCATCTTGAATGGTTTGTATTTTAGGCACTTGTTTAATTTCTTTAGATTTAGAATCATACGAAAACTGCCATTGGGCTTCTTGACTAAAAATAGTGGGGAGTAGAATCCCTGCCTTCCTCCTCCCTGGGGACCCGGCAAACCACTCCTTTGGAAATTAGGGATAAGATTTCTGACTCCAAAACAGCCGCTTTGAGAGGATCTTTGGGGAAAGGGGTCTGAACAAAAGATCTTGGGGGTAGGACAGGAATTCCAGACGAAAACCTCTCTCTATTCCCCCAAGAACCCACCTGTTTCGGGTTATCTCCCGCCAGGCAGGGAGGAAGAAGGAGAGTCTTCCCCGACCTGAGATCTGGCGTCACTGTTTGTCCTTGGGCTTATTCTCCTGGGGTTTAAACAAAAACCCGCCAGATCTTTTCTGGAACTTATCCCTCTCTTTTTATCATAGGGCTTTCCTCGCTGTCTTCTAAATCTAGACTGTGAGGGACGAAAAAGGATGGTCTCTGCGGGTTAGGAAGCCCTTTTTCTTATCGGATGCCTTCTCAAGAATGTCGTCTAATGACGAACCAAATAGCCTATCTCCTTCACATGGTAAGGCACACAGCCTAGCCTTTGACCCTTGGTCACCTTTCCAGGATTTAAGCCAAAGGGCTCTCCTGGCCGCATTGGACATGGCGGAAGACTTAGCCGAGAATCTTATGACATCTGTAGAGGCATCCGTTAAGAAGTCAGCTGCTTTGGCTAAGGTGGGAATTGAAGCCAAAATTTCTTCCCTAGGTTTCTTCTCTTTCACATGACACTCGAGCTGGTCTATCCAGAGTCTAAGGGACCTAGCTACCCAGGTAGATGCTACGGCAGGCCGAAAACAGGCGGCCCCGGATTCCCAGGCTCTCTTCAAATACACATCAGCTCTCTTATCAAGAGGGTCAGATAAGCATCCCAAATCTTCAAAGGGTAGAGCAGCCTTCTTAGCTACTTTGGCCACCGGAGCATCCACCGCGGGTGCCTTATCCCAATTGGCAGAAACCGTATCACTAAAGGGATATTTTCTCTTGAGAGAGGAGGGAATAAAGAATCTCCTATCAGGATTCTTCCATTCTTTCCTAATCAATGTTTGCATATTTTCATGGATGGTAAATATTCTATGTTTTCTAGGCCCTAAATTCTGGAAGGCTTGATCCGCTATTGATCTAGAAGGTCTTTCATCTTCTAATTGCATGGTCGCTCTGACCGCTTTTAGCAGAGGTTGAGTGTCCTCTGGAGGAAAAAAGGATCTACTTGCATTATCGGTATCAGAAGAGTCCGAATCACTAGAAAAAGCTGACCCGACTCCTTATCCTCGTCTTCCGAGGACTCCCAGTCCGCTAAGCCTGAAGCTCTATCTGGAGACTTATTGCGGGATTTAGTAAGTGCCTTAAGCGACGCCTTAACTTCGGATCTGATAATACTTTTCATGGACTTCGTTAAAGTTTGGGATTCCTCTGCCATAAGCTTGTCAATACATGCTGGACATAACAGACTGTATAAGAGGAAGCTAGGGCCGCACTGCATCCTGCGCACTCCTTATGTTTGGATTTGCTAGATGACTTTCTTGGTGGTTTCTACAATACACAGCATACCATCAAGTAAGGAAAAGTACGTTCTTACCAAGGTGATATTTCCTCCCCACTCCTCAGGCATTTACCGGACTGGTGGGCCTCAAGGGTTCCTGGGGTTCAGCGCGTCCATCAGATGGATCCATCATCTCTAAAGGGATCTTCCTCACAACCTCCTCCAAAAGATACTTGCACCAGGGGGTTGCTCAGGGTGTGAGAACACGCCGGCTGCCTTCCCCTGTGGCCCATTTTATAGATTAGAGACGCGCCTAGGTGCCACTTCCTGGTTGAAAGGGGGAAGCCACGCCCCCTTCTGGCCTCAAAGCTGAGCGCCCCGACGTACGGAGCGTCAGCCAGGCCGCACATGCGCATCGCCACGCCCCCACGCCACGGCCGCCGCAGGAAGCCGGCGGCCCGGCATCCAGGAGAGGGAGGCCGGACTCGCGCGCATGGAGGGAGCCGCCCGAACACGGCCGCAGCGGCTCCCCCTAGTCAGGAAGTGGACAGGAGAAGGGCAGACTTCTGGAGCACGGCTCCCGGCACGGCCACAGGAACTGCCGGCTCCACAGGGTGAGGCCCCCAAAGGTAAGACCCGGCCGCCCTCGGCGTCTGGTGCAAAAAAGAAACGGGGATGAAAAACGAAAAATTAAGAAAAAAAAGGTCCCACAGAAAGAGGACCCCACTTCTCAGGACCTATCCATTGGACAGGAAACCTGAAACTGGTGCTTGGCAGGGGGTGTTGCTCTTTTATCTTCTCAGGTTTCCTGTCCAATGGGAGGTCCTGAGTCGCAAGGGTGCAGTCATAGGGTGAGGGGAAAATGTTCAGCCCTCACTCCCGCCTCTGTAAGCTTGATGGAAGCCAGGAGGAAGATAGAGACCAGGCCCCGGACCTCCTAAACACCACCAGGAGGGTCCGGTGTGCTGGCATTACCCCCCAGGAACGCGGCACAGCATAGTCCGAGACTCAGAATGAGGGCCCCAGACTTGGCAGGCGGCTCCTAGTGGAGTCTGATGCCGCACCAGGTAACCCCCATCTCTGATTCACATGCGAGGCTCCTGCAGCCTAATCTTCTAAGCTCTCCACTATAGGTCCTATCCCTAGGACAGGAAACAGGAACTGGTGCTACAGGGGCAGAGCCCCTCCTTAAGAGCTCTCCACGAAAGTTCCCGTTTCCTGTCCTGAATGGAGGCGGTCTCTCAAGGGTGCCGTCATGGGCGTAGGGGAAGGTTCTACATTTAAAAACTACAAAGAAGTGCAATATTGCAAAGAAATAACCAGTTTAACAACTGCCAAAAGTGCTCTTTTATATCTTCTCTTTTCCTCATGAGATTATTTGATTTGGTGGACAAATAATTTTGCAGAATTAGGTTATAAAAATGCATTTTATTTCAGTAACAGAAAAAGATTAAGTGCAATGTATAACTGCTTGATATATATATATTTTTGAACAGAAAGCTTTCTGCTGAACTGTTCTACATATCATTTAGTAGGTGAAGCAGGAGCAGCTTGACCAATACACAGCAGTGATCCTCTTCTATTAACGACCACACACAATTTCATCAAAAGCAGCGGATTCTCCAGACATTCAAGGCTGAACACTTTATGTCAGACTATAAGGAGGAAAAAGAAACAGATGAGCAAGTCAGTGAAATTGCTTAATGGTCTCGAACATCATGACATCAAGTAGGTGGTTTCAATTAAGCGAAAAAAAAAACAATAAAACTGGCACTGTAGTAAAGCACTAGGGTAAAGCCTAGGGAAAGGGAACCCCCACAATAAAGTTTTGGGATTACAGACATTTACATGTAAAATGGCGTGGTTTGAATTTCTCTTTATTTGATTATTTTTTAAATATAATTTTAAAACCTTAACCACTATTTTTAAGCCCCACCACGCTATGTACATGTGATCATTATATCGCTTAAGCCATGGGAAAATTATGTCTGAGAAATATGTTCTTACTGAGCTCTGCCTAAGGCAAGGCTCAATAGTAGAGTTGAGCGAACTTCTATTTTTAGTTCGGCGGCCAAAGTTCGGGTTATCGTAGCATCCCATTATGGATTCCGCTACCGCGGACCATAACGGCATTTGGAATCCATAAGGGGCTGCTTGATTGAACCCGAACCTTGGACAACCCTACGGACCTGGGGAGACGTCATCGTCATGTGATCAGTGCAGGGGGCGTGGCTCAGCACTGGATTGGATATGAGGTGATCCTCTTATTATGGATTCCAAATGCCGTTATGGTCCGCGGTAGCGGAATCCATAACGGGATGCTACGATAACCCGAACCTTGGACGCCGAACTAAAAATAGAAGTTCGCTCAACTCTACTCAATAGCAACTTTACTATAGCAGGCTTGGGAGCCTTCACAAGGCTCCTGGCTGAAATAGAAACTTAATGGCCCCCACAATCTCGTCAAGGAGGGGAAAGTGTTGGGTCACAGAAAGCAGTTCACTCCCAGTAAATCACCTCTCAGATGCTGTGGTTGCAAACGACCATGGCATCTGAGAGGTTATATGAATGTTATCAGAACTGTCTCTGACCATGGACACTGCCAGAGTGTCTGAGGCAATTGCCGACTATGGGGCCTGCTAACCTCTTGAGTGGACCCCCTTTTTAAAGACCAGACATCTGTACAAAAGCCACCGATCACAAACCAAACGCTTTGCTCATATAGCGTTATTGCGAACATACACATGAATAAAACAGTATCTTTCATGTATTTGTCCCATGTAGAGAAGCTGCAAAAATGAGGTTATAAACTTATGCAAATCAGGTATGATAAGTGCCCAGGAGCGTTGTTATGGCCATAAGTGCCCAGGCCTCTCGCCAATGTGCTAACCTAACTCCTTCCCATGGTGTCCTCTGGCCTGCCCTGTAATGATCTTGCGTTATCTTCTTCAGTTCTCGCCTGTACTTCACTGCTGGGCCCAGGCATTCCATTAATGCGGTTAATGCCGTGGCTCGCTGTCCTCTGCTGGTGAGCCACTGCATTAACGGGCAGATGCGCACTGCACGTCTGTGCCTCTGCCCATAGTGGGCAGAGCACTGGGCATGCCTGGGCCCAGTGGTGAAGTGTGCAGGCAAGAATTGAAGATGATGACACAAGATCATTACAGAGCGTGCCAGAGGACACCATGGGAGGAGGTTAGGCGTGCACATTGGCAAAGGGGCCTGGGCACTTACAGCCATAACACCACCCTTGGGAATTTGCGAGACCCAATTTGCATGAGTGGGACAAATACAGTTTGTTTTATTCTTCATGTGTATGTGTGGAATAATGCTATATGTGCCGTTTAAAACGTGAAAACGTGGTGGCAGACTCTCTTTAAGGTACTGCCCTTAAAAAACAATCAACCAATTTTTTTTGTAGGACAAGGTCTCAGAACCTACAAGCAACATGTTTCATTGGAACAAACACAAACTTTAAGGTTACATCATGCTATATGCCAAACTTCTGCCCAGCAAAAAGGACCAAAAAGTAACATACCTGTCGATAAGAGAGTCTCTCATGCTTGTGGCAATAGCGCTTGGCTGAGCATCACTTAGCTTAAACACACTTTCTATGACCGACAGTTCTGTACTGGTTGTGTCCAGGCCGCAGAACGCACACCAGTCATTGACAACCATTCCTGCTGCAATCACTTCACTACCTCGATTCACTGTTCCAGCCTGTAAGAAGAGAAAAGAAGGTGCGTGTCAACCAGGGCTTTAACCAACGTGAACACCCGATTCTACATTAACAAACTCAAATTCAAAACTGAAAGAATGAGCCCAACATCATCATCACTTTTAATTTTTTTGGCAGGGGCATTAGGGATGGTCAGACAACCCATTTAAATGGAATGTGTCATCAGAAAATGACCTGTTAAAAGGCATCTGTCAGCAGATTTGTCCCTATGACACTAGCTGACCTGTTACGTGAGCACTTGGCAGCTCAAGGCATCTGTGTTGGTCCCATGTTCACATGTGCCCACATTGCTGAGAAAAAATTATGTTTCAGTATATGCAAATGAGCCTCTAGGAGCAACGGGGGCGTTGCCATTACACCTAGCCTTTTCAATCAGAGTGCACTGCAGTTGAAGAGAGAGAGCAGAGCCTCTAGGTGTAACGAATTTGAAGATTAAATGCAAAACGGAAGCCTTTAAGAGGCATTCCGCTCTGCTCCGTCCCAATACATATCTATGGGGATAATAAAATAGTTCCGTTATACATGACTGAAAAAAAAAGTCCAGTATATGTATAAGTATGTGTGTGTGTGTGTGTATATATATATATATATATATATATATATATATATATATATATATATATATATATATATATATATATATATACATACATACATACACACACACACACGTATTTTCCGGCGTATAACACAACTGGGCATATAAGACGACCCCCTACTTTTAAAATATGGGGTTTGGGCTATACTCGCCGTATAAGACTACACCTCTTCCAATGCACACCAAATAAAAATTAAACAGACGACCTGAGCATGAGAAAACCACTGAGAGCAGGGAGAGGGGGCTGCTTCAGGAGCGACTGGCCGGGATGCAGCGCACGGTGGCTCCACTAGAGGGCGCCTGTCCCTGAAGCTGGAGAAGGAAGTAAAGAGGACCTTTCACTGGTCCAACAATTGTTAGATAATGATATATACCGTATGTGTAGAGCAGCGCCCAGGGATAATAGTAAGTGCAGGGAGATCCCTGGGAGCCACTCTACACATACATATCATTATCTAACAACTGTTGGACCAGTGAAAGGTCCTCTTAAGTTTCAGCACGCGGTATACCGGCGTATAAGACGACCCCCGACTTTTGAGAAGATTTTAATGTGTTAAAAAGTGGTCTTATAAGCCAGAAAATACAGTATATATACATTGATTTATATTTTCATAACACAGGATCAAGCATTTAATCCTGACCTCTGCACAGATCACAGAACAGTGTCTATGGCCCATGTGGCTGCTCTCAAAAACAGGAAGTCCTAACACTCTTTAGGCCTAGTGGTCAGAGTGAAAACCGCAGGCTTTTAAGGTATTTTTAAATACAGTAACAGAAAAAAAAAAATAATAATAATAATTCACCAAAAATTCTAAGAAAATTAATATTCAACATAAAAATTAGATTTAAACAATAGGCCACTTTCTGATGACATTCTCTTTAACCCCTCCTACCCCGGGCCAGTTTTCGCCCTTCTGCCCAGGCCATTTTTTGCAAATCTGACATGTTTCACTTTATGTGGTAATAACTTTGGAACATTTTTACTTATCCAAGCCATTCTAAGATTGTTTTCTTGTGACACATTGTATTTCATGATAGTCATACATTTGAGTCAATATATTTAAAGGGAGTCTTTCACCCCCCAAACCCCATTTTTCAGCACTCACATCTTCCTGCGCGGCAGTCCGCTCTGAAGAGCCCTCCGATGCAACGCTTCCAGGAGTATCGCTGTACGGGCCCGGGCCTGCGCACAGGATACCCCGATGCTTGTGCCAGTAATCGGGAAACCAGTGCGCAGGCGCGGACTGCCGGATCCTCGGCGCAGGATTTGGCCACTTGAGGAGGAGGACAAGCAGAAGACACTCGGCGGGCCGTCTGGGTAAAAGGGGGCGTGGACAGTTAGGAAGATGAGCGCACGGCCTAGGCACCGGCCGTTATGACGCCGCCCCTGGGCACCTTCAGCTGTGATTGACAGCTGCAATAAAAGTGATTTTATGAAGATAGGTAAGCGATACAGCAATAGGGTAAGAGGCTTTTTAAATGGGGTCAGGAAATTTAGCACAGGAAGATGTGAGTGCTGAGGTTTGGGGGTGAAAGACTCCCTTTAACTTTTATGAAAAAATCCAAAATTTACCCTAAATGTTTTAAAATTCGCAATGTTCAAAATTTACATTTCTATGCTATTAAAACAAAGTGATACCTCAAAATATTTATTACTTAACATTCCCCATATGTTTACTTTATGTTGGCATCATTTTTTAAATTTCATTTTATTTTTTAGGACTTTAGAATTGCTTAGAATATCTTAGATTTTTAAAAGCAAATCTTAAAATTTAAGAAAATTTCCAAAACCCACTTTAAGGACAAGTTCAGGTCTGAAGTCCCTTTGTGGGGCTTACACAGTAGGAACCACCCCAAAATGACCCCATTTTAGAAACTACACCCCTCAAGTTACTCAAAACTGATTTTATAAACTTTGTTAACCCTTTAGGTGTTCCACAAGAATTAAAGGAAAATGGATATAAAATTTCAAAATTTCACTTTTTAGGCAGATTTTCCATTTTAATCCATTTTTTTTCTTCAAAACTTTAAGGATTAACAGTCAAACAAAACTCCATATTATTTACCCTAATTCTGCGGTTTACAGAAACACCCCATATGTTGTCATAAAACTGACGTCAGGGCGCAGAATAAAAGGAGCGCTGTATAGTTTTTGCAGGCATATTTTGCTGGACTGGTTTTTAAACACCATGTACAATTTGAAGACCCCCCCCCCCCCCCCCATGCACCTTACAGTAGAAACTCCCATAAAGTGACCCCATTTTGAAAACTATGGGATAAGGTGATAGTTTTATTGGTACATATGATTTTTAATCGCTCTATATTACGCTTTTTGTGAGGCAAGGTAACCAAAAAATGGCTATTTTGGCACAGTTTGTATTTTTTACAACGTTCATCTGAGATCATGTACTATATTTTTTTTTTTAGAACAGTTTGTTTTGGCCGCAATGATATTAAAATATGTCTACTTTGTTTCAGTTTCACATAAAACATTTGTGTCTCCATTTTCTTAACATCATAATTATTTAAATTTTTCTGCTGATCGTCTTATGCAGGGGCTTGTTTTTTGCAGGAAGAGTTGACGTTTTTATTGGCACCGTTTTCGGGTACATATGTTTGTTTGATCATTCATTATTACACTTTATGGGGCAAGGTGACCAAAAATATTGGCTGTTTTGGCACAGTTTTTATTTATTTATTTCACCTGAGAGCTTAGGTCATGTGATATTTTATAGAGCAGGTCGTTACGGACATGGCAGTACCTAATACGTATACTTTTTTTTATTTATTTAAGTTTTACACAACAAAAGCATTTTTGAAAAAAATAAAAAATGTTTTAGTGTCTCTATAGTCAAGCCATAACTTTTTTATTTTTTGTCCAATTGTTTTATGTAGGGGATCATTTTTTGCAGGATGAGGCGATGTTTGATTGGTACTATTTTGGGGAGCAGACACCTTTTTGATCGCCTGGTGTTGCTCTTTTTGTGATGCAAGGTGACCCAAGTTTTTTTTTTGTATTTTTTTTGTGTCCACCTGAGGGGTTAGGTCATGTGATTTTTTTTATAGAACTAGTTGTTACAAATGCGCGGATGCCTAATAGGTTTACTTTTTTATTTATTTCACTTTAACACAATAATAGCATTTTTTAAACAAAAAAAGAAAATCATATTTTAGTGTCTCCGTAGTCTGAGAGCCATAGCCTTTTTATTTTTTGGGGCAATTGTCTTATGTAGGGGCTCTATTTTTGCGGGATGAGGTGACGGTTTTATGGATACCATTTTGAGGGGCATACGCCTTTTTGATCGCCTGGTGTTGCACTTTTTGTGATGCAAGGTGATAAAAATGGTTGTTTTGGAGATAGTGGAGTCCTGTACTGGGATATCCATAAAACTCCTATAGAAACGCATAGTTTTCATTTCAACGGGCTCCATGGGGTACAGGGCCACCGTTTCAATGATAGGTGGGGGTTCCATCGATAGGACCACTGTCGATCTAATACTTATCTCCTATCCTGTGGATAGGGGATAACTATACATAAGAATACCCCTTTAAATATTTATGCTGATTTGCCAATAAGTACACTTTGTAAAAGGTGAGCTGGAAGAACAACCTACTAAGCAGTATATTTATTTACCACAAGGGGGACTTGAAGTAGTGATGACAATTCATCTTGGTCTTCTATCGATGTTTTGGGGTGCACCAACCCCCCCTGATTACTAAATGCACAATAACTGCCAACAAGAACTTGCTCAGCAACAGTCTGCCTGAAAACTTCTACTTTAAGAACATCTGATAGGATCTCCTCTGTCTCCTGAAACACAAGAAGAAAAAAATAAAAATACAAAATCAGATATTACATAGAATAAAATAAAATACAAATCAGAATTGTAGGCTACACTTAAGAACCAACTATTACGATATGCTTGGAATGGTACCCGACAGGACAGCAGAGTAGCGAAAGTGTGGGCATAGCTAGAATCTATCCTCCATTAGGTGTCTGCTTTCAGAGCAAAAATTACATCTTTAAAAGGTCCTTTAAGTTACATAAGTTTTTTTTTAAATCAACAGATATGGGTTAAAGTAAAAACTAGATTTTTGTATTTACCGTAAAATCTGTTTCTCTTCCATTCATTGGGGGACACAGGCTTGACCATGGGTATAGCTGCTGCCACTAGGAGGCGGACACTAAGCACAAGTGTGAGCGCCTCCCTTCAGCTATACCCTTCTTACAAGAACTAAGCTAAAACAGTAAGTGCAAAAGCAGTAGGAGAAGCAAGAAATAACAGAAAAACCGAAAAAAAAACAAGAACCACGCAGGCCACAAAGAGGCATGTAAAAAGAGAGAATGGAAGAGAAGAGAAACGTTAGAAAACGGAAGAGAACCAGATTTTAGAGTAAGTACAAAAATTTAGTTTTCGCATCCGTATCATTGGGGTACACAGGCTTGACCATGGGACGTTACAAAGCAGTTTCAAGGGTGCGTCATAAATGAAGAAACCCTTCGGCCAATCAGAGAACCGACATCTGCAAAACTCTACGCCCCAAGGAAGCATCAGAAGACGCAAAGGTGTGTAGAATTTAGAAAAGGTGTGCAAAGATGACCAGGTAGCCACCTTGCATACCTGAAGGGGCGAAGCCCCATGATGCCCAACAGGCCCCTACTGCCTGAGCAGAATGAGCAGTAACCCGGAACGTAACCCTCGTCTCGGTCCCTCTGGAATGACGAATAGCAATTACGTCCGTCGGAAAAATGACATCCGAGACAGATAGATGCGAATGGCTCGTACCAAATCCAGAGTGTGGAGCGACTGCTCTCGAGGATGAGACAGGGCAGGACAAAAGGAAGGTTGAATGATCTCTTCATTGAAATGATATGTCGTCACAACCTTCAGAAGGAAGGACTGAACAGGACGAAAGACTACTTTGTCCTAAAGGAGGATCAGGGAGGGCGACTAACAAGAAAGAGTCGCGAGTTCCGACACCCTACGGATGGAAGTGGTTGCTACCAAAAAAGCTACCTTGTAGGACATGAAGCGAAGGGACAAGTGCTGCAAAGGCTCAAACGGTGAGGATTGACGAGTGCTGGTCACTAGATTAAGATACCAGTGATTCAACGGACTGTAAGGGGGCGCAGCGTGCGCAACCCCTTGCAAAAAGATCTGAACCGCAGAAAGCAAAGTCAAGTTCCTCTGAAATAGAATGGAAAAAGCCAAAACTTGCCCTTTGAGAAAACTGAGAGCCTGCCCCAAGTCCATGCCTGTCTGCAGTAAGGACAAGAGTCGCGGCAACAAGAAACAAATGGGAGACAGGTGGTGGCGTTCTCACCAACTAAAGTAGTACTTCCGGGTCCGGTGCTAGACTGTTTGCTGGCAGGGATCATGGTCTGGACAACAGCATCTGAGAAACCCCGAGCTCTTGGTACGGCGGCTTCAACAGCCATGCCGTTAAATGTAGAGACCTTAAGTTTGGGTAGAAAATCGGTCCCTGGGAAGATGCCAGGGTTCGTCGGTGAGGAGGGAGACTAGGGATGCGTGCCACACTGTGTGGCCACGAGAATGATGGCTAGACCTTCAGACCTGATTTTCAAGAGAAGACACAGAATGAGGGGAAGAGGGGGAAGACACGTAAGGAAATGTGAACTGACTTCACAGAATAACGAAGGCGTCGTACGCCAGGGGATCCTTGGACCGCACAACCCCACAGATTGCAAGAAAAACCTGCAGGTGAAGAGCCCATTCGCCGGGATCGAGATGCTCCCAGCTGAGGAAGTTGGCAATCCAGTTGTCGACGCCAGGGATGTGAACTGCCGACAGCGCCGGGAAATGGTTCTCCACCCAACAGACAATCAGCGCTGGTTCTGCTCCGGGTGCTGCCCTGGTGGTTGAGGTATGCCACAGCCATGGAATTGTTGGACTGGACTCGAAGCGGGTGTCCTCGGAGGTGGTCAGTCCAATAAAGCAGAGACAAATCGCCCTCAATTCCAGAATGTTGATGGGAAGGGAGCGTTCCTTGCGCGACCACGTGCCCTGAACGGAGAGATTTTCCAAACCCCCCGCCCTGGAGGCTGGCGTCCGTTGTCAACACCGTCCAGCGAAAGGGAAAGAAAGAGCGGCCCGACAAGCCGATCCAGGGAGGGTGGCCTGGCCCGTTTTGCAGGACGACCAGGGTGGGAAATAGCCACAGGGACCACAGAGTCAGACTGATCAGAGAACTGCCTCCCCAGTATTTCCACGATGGCTTTGTTGGTATGGGAGACGTCCTATACCATATTTGACAGGGAACCCACCCACTCCGGTACTACCATGGGCTGGGCAGCTAGGCAACTAGGTCGGAGCCACTTGGCGGTGGGGCAGAGCGCGAAGAGTAGAAGGGATCCAACTGGCCGTAGGGAAATTTTGAGTGACAAGAAGCGCAGGCAAAATGGCACACAGAAGTTGCCGCCTGTTTTGGGGCCTGGGCTTAGACATAATGAATACTCTGTAATAACAGGTAGGAGAATGAGGGGAGTAGGCTAGACTCTGTAGGAAGGGGGGGGGGGTTTGCTTAACCGGCTTTCGTCCCTTAATGTAGTTTGACCAAGGGTGGAGAGGATGAGTGCCAGAGTTCCTTCTGAAGGAGGAAGTGGGCAGAGCGCATAGAAAGCACCAAGAATTTGCACAAAAAAATAATAAATAAAAAAAATAAGGGATAAAAGGGAGAGCGGGGAGAATGACTCAAGCCCGTTCTGTTCCCACCCCCTCTTCAAAATAGCGAAGGCGCCATGATGATTACTGGCAGCCCTGACGGAGGACAGGACCGGGAACAGGCTGAAGGTGGCCCCAGGGGAAGGAACAGAGGGGACTTGGCGTGGGGCGGTCATGGTGACCCGAAAGCTGGCGGGATACAGAGGAATTTGGAACCTCTGGTCCTCCTTGTCTTCTGGAGACCGGGGATGAGCAGCGGGCTTGGGGACCCCCTGGACTCTCCTCTCCTGGGTGGGAACGCAGGTAGCCAAGGCTGCCTGTAACCCAGCTGGAAGAAAGGGAAAAAAAGAACAGCAGACCTGCAAAGCAGGGAGGTCTGCCTCCTACGGACACTAAACTAAAACTGTTTTAGCCTAGTCCCTGTAAGAAGAGTATAGCTAAAGGGAGGAGCTCACACTTTTGTGCTTAGTGTCCACCTCCTAGTGTCAGCAGCTATACCCATAGTCAAGCCTGTGTCCCCCAATGATACGGATGAGAAAAACAAGTTGCACTTAAATTTCATTTCCTCCCGATGCTGATGGTCCCCTCATACCCTGTCAGTCTTTGCTCACTTCACTGCTGCCCTGTCGCATCATCTAGACATCACCGCACTGCAGCTGACCGCAGTAGATTGGCAGTGGGGAAATAGGGAACTGTGGGAGCTGTAGGGGATTTTTAAGCCAAGTACAGGTTTCTTTTTTAAACTTTAACCCATAATCAGTTGATATGAAAATATTAACTCTTACAAAAAGGCCCACCATTCCAGCACAAAGAAGTGGAGAGCCCTCCACTATGTCCATGAGGCAACATTAAAGGGGTTGTGCCAAGTTGGAAAGTTAGCTAATTATCCTCTGTCCTGTGGATAGGGCTAAGGGCACCTTTTAAACAGGCCGACTGAGCAGGCAATGACTGGGAAGGAACTGTTCGTTCCCGATAATTGCCTGCTTGTCAGTGGAGGCGAGAGCTGCATTTACACGTAGCAATAACCTCCACTATATGGTGACGAGAATCACTGTTTATGGGCAGCAGATGGCCGTTTACACAGGACAATCTGCTGCCCATAAATGTGTAAAACAATGAATGCACCCAAAGAAAAAGCATTTGCGCCTTCAAGTAATCAGCAGCACCTTTAATTACACGGCCAATCATTGTATAAACGTTCATGCCCGATAATAGTCTTGTATAAAGGGACATAAACGGGTGCGGGTTGGATAGCTGGGACCATCACCAATCCCAAGATCAGGGCGTCCTTTCATTCTCTATAGAACCACTGTACAAGGCCAGATCTCCAGAATCCCCACAGAGAATGACAGGGGCAGGGCCGAATTTGTCATTTGCCCCTCATGGTGTCACTGAGAGACAGTTATGTGCTGGTGTTGTTTTCCCCCCCTTTTTTTCTCTCTCCATATTTCCTCAGGTCTTCAGGTTAGCCAGTGACAGGACAGCGTTTTGATTGGCCATGGTGGTTGCTGACCAGTTGCTGGGCAGGGTGCTATTTTTAACCCGTTCTGTGAATTGGACAAAGGGCATTTTCGGCGGGAATTTGGGGTATCTATGGAGATCACTCACCCTGGGAGCACTGATAGCGTCCGAAGATTCAAGCAGAAAGAACGTTCCCCGCCAGCCCTCCCTTTATTTTAGTCGTGGTCTTGTTAAATGGGGGGTTAGTCACTCAGCCTTACTGGGTGGACTGATGCTCAGTTCATGGACTTTAACATACGTGGAAATTTTAATGAGTTAATGATTGATGGATTTGTTAATATTTACAGTTACCCCCTTTAATAAAGACAGTGGCCATTTTAATTCATTTCTGTAGCATGTCTTTTATTTGTTAAGTATTTAACAGTTTAGTTGACCAATGTGGCACCATGAATGAAGTGCCAGGACATATGCTCGACCTGGTGTTCCATCAGGATGGGGTAGTGGAACCCCACTCTCCGGACTGGTGGGGGTCCCAGCAGTTGGACACCCACCAATCCGTTATCTACTATCCTTTAAAAAAAGGCTCCCATCACCACGGCATTTCTAGACAATTTGCCATAAAGGTTTGGAATATCACAAAAGAATAATTACTGTATACACGGCTACCTGAATAAGAATAAAACATACTCACTTGTGCTATGTAATGGAAATGTATCCAGTAAAAACTGCAAGCTACTGACATAGGAAAAATAACCATTAAAGTAATGAAACGCGAGAACTGAAAAGCATACCCGGTCCAGATCGGGGTGTACCAGGGCGACATAGTCGTTACAAGCCATCACGTTTCCTAAGGCTGAGAGGCGCTCCTCCACTCTCTGGATCCGGACAGACTCCGGCAAACTGTTTCTGATGTGCTGGAGCTCTTGGTCTGTGGTGTTGTTTGGAACTAAAAGGCCGTTTCGGTTTCCTAAAAGAAAAGGTAAAGATCGAAAAGGGAAGAAAAAAAAAAAAAAAAAAAAAAGGGCTTTATTAGATACAACACGACTGGTTAAGGATTTGATCAGGTTACTATTAGTCATCTTCTAAGAACAGCCTTCACGTGAGGGTTTTTACTGCTAGATTGTATTTCCAGCTTGGGACCTTCAGATGAGATTTCAATAGGAGATCAGACGTCCACAAGTAATAATGTGGAAAATCTGCAACAAATCCTTGGGAAGATCTGCCTGCGGATATGACACTGCATTACCAACAATGAAACCCACAGCGAAAGTCTGCTAAATAAATTGACATGCTATGGAACGGCTCCGACGGCTCCGCAGGTTATGTCCGGATTCTTTTGCGGAATCTCATCCACTTTGCTGCTACTGGAAATGCAGCAGATTTCCCCCTCTCCCAATGACAGAGGATACATGATATACACCACATATGGCCACACACAGTAGATGAATGCGACCACCTAATGTGTTTGGAAGGATCCAGAACCTTCCCAAGTACAGACGTCTGGTATGTGTGTAGGTATGTACCCTTTAGAACTTCCACATGCCATACAACATTATATGTATATAGAGAGTAGAGTTGTTTCGATACCAAAATTTTGATTCTGTTTCAACACCACAAAAAAAGTATTGCGATATTCGATACCATTCGAAAAAAATAAAACGCTAAAAAAAAAAAAAAATCATTCCACATTTTATGGAACGGCAGGGCCATAATACAACAGTCCTATCCTATTTTTTGGGGGGGACAAGGCGACTAAAAGAAAATGGCGAATCATGTAGTTTTTTTTTTTTTCTTCTTCTTTAACGGGGCTGGCGTTCACCACATAAAAGAGGATTTTTTTAATAGTTTGGACTTTTTGGAGGCGGCGATATGTAATATTTTATTTTTTATTGTTTATATATTTTATATGTAAAATTGGGAAAGGTGGTGACATACTTACCGTAATATTTTGGTGTACTTTTTTTTTTTTTTTTTTTTACAGTTTATTTATTAACTTTTCCCCCTTAGGGGCTAGAACCTGGGATCTTTTCATCCTATTCACCCTGATAAAGCTCTATTAGAGTGAATAGGATCTCACCCTGTCCCTGTGCATAGTGCACACAGCAGCAGGGAGCAGACTATGGCAGCCAGGACTTCAGTAGCGTCCTGGCTGCCATGGTAACCGATCGGGGCCCCAGGATTACACTGCTGGGGCTCCGATCACTACCACTGCCACCAATGAGGAGGAGGGGACCCTGTGGCCACTGCCACCAATGATTTTAATACTGGGGGGGATGGGGCACTGGCCACCAATGTTTTAATACTAGGGAGGGGGGCGGGAGGGCACGCAATATATATACTGTTGTATGGCACGTGGACGTTCTGATAGGTACATACCTACACACAGGCTCTCTCTCTCTATTAGGGTTGTTGCGGGTATGGAACTTTTGATACCCAATCGATACTTTTCTCTGGTATCGAGCTCGATACCAGGATTAGTGTTTTAGCAATACTAGGCTATGCTGCAGCCCAGTATCAGAGAATGTGGCTGTGCCGCTCTCATCGCAGCCATGTTCTCCTCGGCAGCACGGGGAGAAGGAAGCAGTCTCTCCCTCCCCCCTGTGCTGCCGCTGCCACCAACAGAGCGAGAGGGACGGAGGAGGGGCGGGAGCACTGGCCACCAATGACATAACCTGCCTGTCACTGAGCGCTGCGATCCACGGGTGCTGGCAATGTATTCCTGCTGCCTGCATTTGTATATAAATGGTAACTTGTCATTGGTGGCCAGGGCGACAGCTCCCCCCCATCCCCAGTATTAAAGACATTGGTGGCCAGTGCGCCCCCCCTGTCCCCAGTATTAAAGATATTAGTGGCCAGTGCCCCATCCCCCCTTTCACCCTCTCCGCCCCAGTATTGAAATCATTAGTGGCAGTGGCCACAGGGTCCCCTCCTCCTCATTGGTGGCAGTGATCTGAGCCCCAGCAGTGTGGGGCCCCGATCGGTTACCATGGCAGCCAGGACGCTACTGAAGTCCTGGCTGCCATAGTCTGCTCCCTGCTGCTGCGGGCACTATGCACAGGGCAGCAGGGAGAGTGTGAAGCCCTATTCACTCTAATAGAGCTCTATTAGGGTGAACAGGATGAAAAAGATCCCAGGTTCTAGCCCCTAAGGGGGAGTCAATAAATAAACTGTTAAAAAAAAAAAAAGTACACCAAAATATTAAGTATAAATCACCCCCTTTCCCAATTTTACATATAAAATATATAAACAATAAATAAGATGTTACCCATCGCCGCGTCCGAAAAGTCCAAACTATTAAAAAAATCCTCTTTTATGTGGTGAATGCCAGCTCCGTTAAAGAAAAAAATATATAAAAATAAAAACTACATGATTCGCCATTTTCTTTTAGTCGCCTTGTCCCCCCAAAAAATAGGATAGGACTGTTGTATTATGGCCCTGCCGTTCCATAAAATGTGGAATGCATGTGACTTTTTTTGGCGTTTTATTTTTTTCGCATGGTATCGAATATCGCAATACTTTTTTATGGTATCGAAACCGAATCAAAATTTTGGTATCGAAACAACTCTACTCTCTATATACATATACTGTTGTATGGCATGTGGAAGTTCTGATGGGTACATACCTACACACAGGCTCTCTATATATACATATATATTGTATGGTACATACCTACACACAGGCTCTATATATATACATATATAGTATATCTCTCTCTATCTATTAGGGCTGCACGATATGGGAATTTTGTGCGATTGCGATAACGATTTGCGATGTGCTATTTTAAGGGAATTGTGCTAGAGATCTATCTGCTTGGATTTTCATGGTAAAAGCGCACACAGATGACTGAATGTGAAATGTAGTTATGCTGAACTCAAGAACTGAAACGCACAGTGTTTTTCAAAATAAATAACATATCTGCATTACTGCAAAAGTACAAAATACTAAACTTGCCATTTTCTTAATATCCCTGCACAGAACAGATAAATAGAATAGATATAAGAACATGTGTTCATTAAAATAACGACTTTTCACCATCCCCTCCTCCCTCCCCGCACTGTAACTGATGTATCGCTGGCCGCGCTGTGCAGCATAGCGTCCGGAGATACAGTGTCAGTGTCACGTAGAAAGTCAACCATCGCTTTATAAGACGCACTGCCACCCCCCCCCCCCCCACACACACACACACACACACACTTTGGGGGGTGGGGGGGTTTGGGGGCGAGTGTGTCTTATAAAGTGAAAAATACGGTAATATAATTGCAGCATTTTTGGATCAGCAAATTGCGATATGGCGATTAATTGCGATTGATTTCGCGATATCGTGCAGGCCTAAGATATATATATATATATATATCTATATCTATCACACACTTACACACTGTTGTATGGCACGTAGAAGTTCTGATGGGTACATACCTACACACAGGCTCTCTCTATATACATATATATAGTATGGCACGTAGAAGTTCTGATGGGTACATACCTACACACAGGCTCTCTCTATATACATATATATAGTATGGCACATGGAAGTTCTGATGGGTACATACCTACACACAGTCTCCCGATGATTCTGCATCCAGCTATTGACGCGTGCACAACTGGTATGGTCTCCGAAAGCTCCCCTTCAAATACACTGCAGGAGAAATATTCAGAATTACTGCAGGTTTTCTTGCGTGGTGCAGACTTGGACAGGCTGGGGGCACGAATGCTGAACCGTCTCATTACACAAGCGTACAGATTTTATTAGCTATAGATAATATACACAGCCCCAGTCACCAAAAAAAAAAAAAAAAAAAAAAAAAAAAAAAAAGGAAACCCTAACCTGCAATCAGTGGAGAAATCTGTCTGTAAGAGGTGGTTTATTACAAACTAGTTTGACCCCTAAAGGGGTTGTCCGCCTTTTTCTTACTGATGATCTATCCTTTCAGCATCTAATTAGCCAGGGTCCAACAGCCAGGACCCCACCAGTCAGCTATTGGAGAGGGCAGCAGCACTCCAATGAGGCTGAGCTGCATCCAGGCCACGTGACATAGTCGAGATGTCATTGGCCTGCAGGAAGCAGCGAGAAGGCCATGGCGCTAATGCAAGTGCCGCTGCCTTCTCAAGCAGCTGATCGGCGGGGGTCCCTGGTGTTGGACCCCCGCCGATCAGATGCTGATGACCTATGCAGCAGATAGATCACTAGTAAGAATAAGGATGACAACCCTATTAAAGGGGTATTATTATCTCAGACATTGACTGCATATCACTAGGATATGCCATCAATGTCAGACAGAAGCAGCCCCCCCTCCCTCTGGGACACTCTCCTACCTCCAGAACGGGACCCCTGAAGTGAAGAAGAGCGCACCGCTTAAGCATGGCCACCCTCCATTCACCAATACGGAAGTTCTGAATATAGCCGAGCACTAACTTGGCTATTTCTGAAGGGAGGGGTGACCCTGCTGGAGATAGGACCCACATCTATCTGACATGAATGGCATGTCCTTGCAATTAATGTCTGAGATCAGAACTCCCCTTTAAATGGGTTTTCCTGTCCTTATTATACAGATGGCCCCTACTTTGATCTGATTGGCGGGGGTCTGGGGCCCACTCCCCAGCCAATCAGATGTTCTGCAGAGCTCCATTAATTGTGTGTAGTGGATAGAACTGATTACTTGCCAAGCGGCACATAAGCCAGCAGTGACGGGCACTGGCGATCCATTCATCTCTATGTGATCTAGTGGATGAATGGAGTGCTGCGGCACATATCCAACCTCTACTCATTTCGGGGGCCCCCGTTCCCATGATCAGAGGGGGGGGGGCCCCTGTTCCCATGATCAGAGGGGGGGGGCCCTGTTCCCATGATCAGAGGGGGGCCCTGTTCCCATGATCAGAGGGGGCCCTGTTCCCATGATCAGAGGGGGCCCTGTTCCCATGATCAGAGGGGGCCCCTGTTCCCATGATCAGAGGGGGCCCCTGTTCCCATGATCAGAGGGGGCCCCTGTTCCCATGATCAGAGGGGGCGCCCTGTTCCCATGATCAGAGGGGGCCCCTGTTCCCATGATCAGAGGGGGCCCCTGTTCCCATGATCAGAGGGGGCCCCTGTTCCCATGATCAGAGGGGGGCCCCTGTTCCCATGATCAGAGGGGGCCCCTGTTCCCATGATCAGAGGGGGGCCCCTGTTCCCATGATCAGAGGGGGCCCCGTTCCCATGATCAGAGGGGGCCCGTCCCATGATCAGAGGGGCCCCTGTTCCCATGATCAGAGGGGGCCCCTGTTCCCATGATCAGAGGGGGGCCCCTGTTCCCATGATCAGAGGGGGCCCCTGTTCCCATGATCAGAGGGGCCCCTGTTCCCATGATCAGAGGGGGGCCCCTGTTCCCATGATCAGAGGGGGCCCCTGTTCCCATGATCAGAGGGGGCCCCTGTTCCCATGATCAGAGGGGGCCCCTGTTCCCATGATCAGAGGGGGGCCCCTGTTCCCATGATCAGAGGGGGCCCCTGTTCCCATGATCAGAGGGGGGCCCCTGTTCCCATGATCAGAGGGGGCCCCTGTTCCCATGATCAGAGGGGGCCCCTGTTCCCATGATCAGAGGGGGGCCCCTGTTCCCATGATCAGAGGGGGGCCCTGTTCCCATGATCAGAGGGGGCCCCTGTTCCCATGATCAGAGGGGGGCCCTGTTCCCATGATCAGAGGGGGCCCCTGTTCCCATGATCAGAGGGGGGCCCCTGTTCCCATGATCAGAGGGGGCCCCTGTTCCCATGATCAGAGGGGGCCCCTGTTCCCATGATCAGAGGGGGGCCCCTGTTCCCATGATCAGAGGGGGGCCCCTGTTCCCATGATCAGAGGGGGGCCCCCTGTTCCCATGATCAGAGGGGGGGGGGCCCCCCTGTTCCCATGATCAGAGGGGGGCCCCTGTTCCCATGATCAGAGGGGGGCCCCCTGTTCCCATGATCAGAGGGGGGCCCCCTGTTCCCATGATCAGAGGGGGGCCCCCTGTTCCCATGATCAGAGGGGGGCCCCCTGTTGTAGGATCCCCTCTGATCTAATAGTTCTCTATCCTGTGGTTAAGGGCTAACATTAGATCACCGGAATACCACTTTATAGTCCAGGGGGTCCACTCGCCATGTGACAGATCCATCACTGACTGCCACCATTTTTCTATGAGGGAAATGCAGGTGTGAACAGCGCCTAACAGCTCCTTCCAAGACTCCCTTGAATATGTTTAGGGCACATTCTGATAAAAATGTACCCCCTGAGCTCTAGACTATATTGCTCTGCCAATGCCCCCCGTGTGAGGTCAGTGGGCTCCTGCAGGATTACGTCACCCACCTGTAAAAGTTCTCGGAGCCTCCTATGGCCACCAGGCAGTACGTGTTTGTCAATTTCGCGAAGCAACCGATCTCATTATTATTCTCAAAGGAGGCGCGGACTGCCATGTCTGCTCAGGATCTTCTCACTAGAAGCACACAGAAGACGGGCTGACTCCATACCCTGCCTTCACCCACAGACCCCCACATCAGCAGCACCCCGGCCTTACCTCGCTTCCTCACAGATCACCACACCAACCTCCCGGCCTCAACCAAACACGTGGCTAGGCCGCCAGCTAATTGCACTTCCGGGTTGCGGCGAGTTGTCAGAGAGAGTCTCGAGAGCAACCAATAGAAGGCAGCCTAGAGGATGACGCGGGAGGTCGGTGACGCCATCTTTACTGTGGGTATCGGTAAAGGCTAAATTTTTCCAGTAATGCTGACACCTTATGTGTATTATGTCTGAGCATTACTGTAGTGTCTCTCCTGTTCCTACACAAAAATACCGCAAATCTTTACGCCCAAAAGTAGGGTTACCACTTGGACTTGCAAAAAAAAAAAAAAGGAGAGTGAATACGTTTTATTATACAGGTAATGAAAGGGTTAATACCAACATCCCTGATGGTTTAGGGCAGGGATGGGCAAACTGCAGCTCTCCAGCTGTTTCAAAACTACAATTCCCACCATGCCCTGCTGTAGGCTGATAGCTGTAAGCAGTCTTTGCATGCTGGGAGTTGTAGTTTTGCAACAGCTGAAGAGCTGCAGTTTGCCCGTCACTGGTTTAGGGTAGTGTCCCCTTTAATTGTAGGTGTATTCCGATTATGTTATTACCAACTACATGACAGGCGATAACTATTAGATCATGGGGGTCCTACTGCTGGGGCCCCTACCAATTATGGGAACGGGGAGTATGAGTGGCAGGTAAACCATGCGCACCACTCCTCCATTCATCTCTATGGGAGTTCCAGAGACGGCCAAGTACAGTGCTCCACCATTTCTAGAAGAAAACTGCCATAGAGATGAATGAAGCAGCAGCTCACATGGCTGACCTGCCACTCCGTTCATTTTGGGGGGGGCCCTGAGGGGTACACAGTCCCCATTCTTGTGTAGTAGCTGTCAGACTGCCACCAATCTAATAATTATCCCTATTCCATGTATAGGGGATAACCTGTAACAGCTGGAATACCCCATTAAGTGATGGTCTATCCTCAGGATTTAATTTAGTCACTTATATAGCGCTACTATATTCTGCAATGCTGTACTGACATTATCATCAATCGCTGTACCCCATGGGGCTCACAATCTAAGTTCCCTATCAGTTTGTCTTTGGAGTGTGGGAGGAAATCGGAGAACCCGGAGGAAACCCACACAAACAAGGGAAGAATGCACAAACTCCATGCAGATGTTGCCTATGGTTGAATATGAACCCAGGACCCCAGCGCTGCAAGGCACGAGTGCTAACCACTGAGCCACTGCTGCCCATCATTAACTGGTTGGAAGTGGTCTGACCATGGGCGTAGCTATAGGGGGTGCAGAGGTAGCAGTCGCTACCGGGCCCAGGAGCCTGAGGGGGCCCAAAGATCCATGTGCCGCATAAGAAGACACACAAATCACTAAGGGAAGGGGGGCCAAGCTGAACTCTTGCACCAGGGCCCAGGAGCTGTTAGCTACCCCCATGGGTCTGACACCTCCCATCCCGATCATTGGAGCAGCACAGCAGTGATGAGTTCAGTCCACTACAAAGTTGACACCAATATCTACTTCCAGGGCCATCGATATTGGCGAACAGCTAATGAGCGGGGTGTCCGACCACGCCAATCAGCTAGTGATAGCCTATCCTTAGGATAGACCATCATACGATAAAAAAGGGGACAACCCCTTTAAGAAGATCATTCCAGCTCCCCCCAGTAGTATAGGGTAGTTAAAGGAGTTGTCTCATCCCGTTCTTTCACGGTTGAGATGGGAATAATGAAAGCAAGCGCTGGTCAGGGATGAACAGATTTATGGAAACATCTGACCGGCCGGAGGATGCCTCATCTTGGTGGAAAAAGCAGGACATTTTTTCTTCTAGAGTTAGATGGTTGTAAAACTGTTCAATCATGTCCAGGTAAATTACGGTATTCATAGTTGATTTGAAGAAAATTGGGCCCATTATTCGTGTTCCTGACAGTATGCCCCAAAGTGTTTTGTGAGTCAAATGGGGATTTTCAGCAGACCAGTACCTCGTATTCTGGAAATTTACGTGATAATTGAAACCAAGCTTCGTCTGTCATGAAGTACAGCAAATGGGTCCAAATATCAACAATCATAGTCAGCAGCAAGTACAGTAATTTACGCATTTCGCTCAGACTCTTTCTTTTCCTGCACACACGTTATTCTGCATGGTTCCAGGTTCAGAGATGTAGATGGGTCCTGGTATCTGGGTGGAACCAAAGACCCCTCTGCCATAGGGCTTGTTTTACAAGTCAGTGAATCATGGACATTTGCTATCCATGGTGTGTGTTCACACATTATTGGTTATCCATGGGCCGTCGGTCCATGGTGACACCACGGATGCAGGCCTTATTTTGTCAGTGAGTATGGATCCCTCACACAACACAGATGCCATCCATGTCCATGGTTTTCACAGACCATTGGTAGGACATGCTCTGGAAACTAATTTTCAGTCTATTATTGTGCATTTTATTGAATAGCTCCGTGGCTATACAACATTGTTAATTACATGCACTTCGTTAAGTGAAAAGGGCTACAATGTGGTGCTGGTCGCACGTACGGCCACCTCTCCTATGTGGGGCTGTTATAGAGAGTCAGATAAGGTCCCTTTTGCCTGAGAGACCTCCACCAGTTTGAAATGTGCATGGTATGAATCTTGAATACCACCATGTGCATGAGGCCTGTGTCCATTCATCTACTCAAAAAAGGGAGCCTAGTTTTTTAGATGTAATTATATATTTGATGACCTCTCACTTTTTGCGTTTCCTGTTCCAGGCTTTTGAAATTCTGATGAGGAAAGGAAACCTTTATTTTAGGTGTAAAGGGGTTGTCCACCTGCGTGATTAAAGGAGTAATCCTCACTTTGCCTACCTCTTTGGTGTCGATACCCTGGTCCCTGCCGGTCTTTATTCTTCTTGTCCCAGCAAGAACATGTTGAAGCTTCATCCGACCGCTGCAGCCAATCACTGGCTGTAGCGGTGATGTTTCGACACCACCAAGGTCATCACTGCGGTGGTTGGCTGTAGCTGTCACATGTTGTGTTGACATGTCATTGATGGAGCAGACAGAACAGAGACCAGTGGTGAAGCTGTGAAAGGGTCGGTATCGGAGCAGCTGGTGAAAATGACTGCTATTGATCCGCACTGTTGTAAGCGCCTTAAAAAAATATCACCGGTTGAACAAGCCCTTTAGGATCCTTTCACACGGGCGAGTTTTCCGCGCGGGTGCAATGCGTGATGTGAACGCATTGCACCCACACTGAATTCTGACCCATTTATTTCAATGGGGCTGTGTACATGAGCATTTTTTTTCACGCATCACTTGTGCGTTGCGTGAAAATCGCAGCATGTTCTATATTATGCGTTTTTCACGCAACCCTAGCCCCATAGAAGTGAATGGGGCTGCGTGAAAAACGCATTGCATCCGCAAGCAAGTGCGGGTGCGTTGCGTTTTTCACTGATGGTTGCTAGGAGATGTTGTTTGTAAAACTTCAGTTTTTTATCACGCGCGTGAAAAACACATCAAAACGCATTGCACCCGCGCGGAAAAAACTGAACAACTGAATGCAATCGCAGGCAAAACTGAATGGCTTTGCCTGTGAAATCACACAGTTTTCACTGAACGCATCCGCAACGCATCCGGACCTAATCCGGACACGTTCGTGTGAAAGAGGCCTTAGGCTACCTGCACACAGTGCAGGACTGCTGCGCAAATGTCCTACAGTAATTCTTCAAGAATCTGCAGGAAAATGCAGAAAATTCACACCAAATCATGCAGATCTGGTCAGCTTCGTAAAATTTGTTCACCTGCGAACAAAAAGTAAGCAGTGGAGAAAATAGATAAAATGAATATTCACTGCCCGTGGTGTATAATCACGTCCAGGGCTCCCTTGCTAAGAGAGGAGCGCTGCGATTGGATGCGCTCGCTGCCAGAGAGAAGAGACACCGCCCACCATAACTAAATGAGACCTCCTACTATAACCAAGTTGCCTCATTAGCATAAGAGGCACAGAAGATACCGGGAGCGCTGCGGGCGAACTGGGGGGGCGTTTGAAAAAAAAAAACTGTGTGCGGACATCAGCGGCAGCAGCCCTGTAAGATGGTATAAGTATCTCATGAATTTTTTTTTGCTGAAAGGTCCTCTTTAAGTATTAGTTTTTTTATATTTAAAAAAGTGTCTTTTTAATTTAAAGGGGTTATCCAATATTATAAACTGACCCCCCCATCATTAAAAAATGCTTAAAATTGATAGTTAAAACTGCTAATAGGGCTGTTCAAAAAAAAAAAAGAGAGAAACCTCCCCGGCTGTAATTCTCTTCCTGTTCCTGTTATGACACAGGAGCATGTGACTGCTGCAGCCAATCAAGGGCAGCATTGGTGACCTGCTACACCTCTGTTAGGTTACGACCACATAGCGTCGAGAACCATATAGGCCGCGGTGGGCTCCATTTAACACATTTTAACTGCGCCGTTTCATTGGTCTGCATTGTCAATGACCGCGCAACACCCGCAATACTGTGTGGCCATTAACAATGCAGACAAACTAAACGTCACGTACCCTAACACCTCACAGAGCAGTATTTTGGTCAGTATTTGTAAGTGAAAAGCAGGACTGGAAAATACATGTAAAAGATGTCACTGGCGCCTCTGTACAGAATACTGCTGTGTGAAAGTACCAAATCTGATCCACGTGAATAGAACCTTACAGTGTTATAAAACATAAAATAAAATTAAAAATTGGTATACGCACAGCATAAATATATTTTATTAAGGAACAAACTGTACAAAGAAATCTCCAGTAACGTAAACATATTCAATAACCAAGTCTCTCTCAGTAATAACAGGTATATTCGTTGTGGTTGTATATAGCAGAAGAATTATAAACTTGTATATTTTTGGTATTCCCCAATTCCTACATATTACATATGAATTAAATATCTATTTACATAGTAGAAAAGGAGCCGGGCCTGTCGCCATTCACATGCGGCAGTTTTGTTGCAGAATTTTCGGAATCTTAATGGGGTCTGTAAGAATCCATGCACAGCCCTATTCATATGAATGGAGCAGATTTTCTTTCACATATGAACATACCCTAATAGTTGGAAATTCTGCAAGAAATCTGCCACTTGTGGACCTAACCTTGAGGCTAAATGCACACGCGCAGGATTGCGTGCAGATTTTCACTGCGGAAAATCCACACCCTAGGTCATGCACATTGTATTCTATGAGAATTTGAAATTTCATGTACACGATGCAGATTTTTTCCTGTGCAGATTTTAAAATCCGCAGCATGTCAAATTTTATTTTACCTGACCGGATTTTCTCCATTCACTTCAATGGGGAGAGTAAAATTCGCACATAAATCCTAAACTTGTGTATTTACCCTTAAGCGCTATTCCAGGATCGGGTCCCTGACTTGTTTACTTCTGGCCGGGGTGTGGACTGCTACTAATCACTGGCCTTAGCCGTGATGTTTCCCTAAGCAGCATGTGACCTAGCAGTGACGTGCCGATTGCAGACTTGTCACCTCTGAATCCAGTCATTGGCTTCAGACCTCATCCATACTCGGGCAGGAAGGAAATAAGCTGTGGACTGGAAGATTCCCAAATAGAGTGATGGATGCAGGACAAAAGTTCACACCAGGTGAGTATGATTCTTTCCTTGGCTACCACATGCTATAGCATACCTCCCAACTTTCTAAATGAACAAAGAGGGACACATCATGTGGCGTGCAAAGCGTGCCGCGGCAGATTTTTTCTGCACGCCTCTAACGCCACCCAAAACATAACTATGTACCTCATCCCAACCAGTCCTCTTAATGCCCCCACATAGTAGTTATTCATCCTTCATGCCACAAAACAGTATTTATGCCCACATTGTGCCCCCTCGCAGAATCTTTGCCCCCAGTAATATGCCCAGTTATGTGCCCCCTCACGGAATTATGCCCAGCTATTCCCACAGTAATATGCCGTGTTATGTGCCCCCATTAATATGCTCAGATGTGCCCCCAGTAATATGTCCAGCTGTGCCCCCAGTTATGTGCCCCCAGTAATATGTCCAGCTGTACACCAGTAATATGCCCAGTTATGTGCCCCCAGTAATAAGCCCAACGGTGCCCCCAGTAATATGCCCAGTTATGTGCCCCCAGTAATATGTTCAGCTGTGCCCCCCAGTAATATGCCCCTCACAAAAAGTAAAAAAAATAAAATACTTAACCTTGTTCCTAGCAGCAGCAGGACATCGGCGTCTCTAGTCTGTGGACTGCCGGCCAGCGCCGTCCCCTGCACAGACAAGAGGTTTGGAGGCACGGGGAAGGGATGATGAAGCAGGGAGCCGATACCGACTCTCTGTTTCATCATAATACAGGCAACTGTCTCTGCTTCCTATGGAAAAAGAGACAGCTGCCAGAAAGCGGGACATACCTCCCCTGTACCGGGACAGCCACTGAAGTCCAGGACCTTCCCGCTGGATCGAGGAAGGTTGGGAGGTATGCTAGCTATAGGGCTTAAAAGGAACCCAGTTCTGGAATACACCTTTAGAGGGGCACAAGCACCATAATATAAATAACTAAAATCATATATAAGTAACACTCCTGCCAGGATATTCTGCCATTTCTGAATCAGTCGTCTAGAAAAATAAATCCTTCATGTCCAAGTAATGCATGATCGCCACTTTTTTGCTATCCACAGCTAGTACATGATGTATTAAAGCATGGTCGAGCAGTTTCTAAATATATTTCCCAATAACCCATAATCTGTGGTCCATGTTCATTTTCTGTTTAGCGCATGCGCAGTAGAGGATCGGTCCAGTGATGTGAGTGAATTGCAGCTATCTTGTGTCCTATGGATGCAGCACAGAGTATAGCCCACAGATGGGCACCCGAGGGCCTCCTGCTACGTGGCAGGGGTAAACTATGATGTGAGATATAGATTATGGGGTATTGGGAAATATTATTAGAATCTGGTCAACCCCGATTACCTGTCACTTAGGACCACGGTTCTGCAGTCTAACACTCTGTAGTAAGAGGCTTGGACTACGGTCACATCCCTCACTCACCCCCATGAGTACCCTGAACAGTTTTTATAGGTTACACCCTTTGGGTCTGGATTAGACTGTTGCATCTCATGGACGGATTCTCTTCCCGATTGTACACAGGGGCCGGAGGGTTGTGTGCACACAAATTACCTATGTACTATTTATGCATATTTGAACAAATTTCATTGGCATTTATGTAACATCTAGGACTTTGTACTATTTTCTCCTGCAAAACCCATCGTGAAATGCCTTGTGTGAACTTGACCTAAAAAAGTAACACACATTGAATAACAGAATATATAAAAGTCATTAGCTAGTTAGCATTCCAGACCAAGTGTGGTGCAATCTGGTATTAAACATTGCCCTGTTTAACAGTGATTCATCCATTTGATGCGTCTAAAATATTTTACAAGCAGACTTGTAATATGCAGCTGGAATACACACCCGTGGCGGTGCGGTTGACAATACGAATTATTGTAATAATAGTTTATGTCTACGACACACTGGTTAAATATTCATTACACTGTTGGAAAGTTTCTGTCTCTCATATGCGCAATTAGAGAACTCATCTGTAAATGTCTTCTTTCATTTTTTGACAGTGGTTATTGTAAAGGAATTGTGGCGCAATGAAATATTACATTTCTCTGTTATATCTAGATCTCGCTGCTACTTGCTTGTTATGGCCCCCCCTGGTGTTCATTTGGCTCCATATCAATACAGTAGCGGGACTCATGCTGTCTGCCATGTACATGAGGATCCAGGCGGTGAGACAAAGCTCCTGGACCTGCACATCTCATAATACTGGACATATAAAGTGAACATCCTTAGAGGGGTTTAAAAAAAAATGCTATGGGGCATATATGATACAGGTAGGCAACAGCAATAAAAATGGTTGGGTTTTGTGCAACCCATGAGAAAAATGTCATTTTTCATATTGATAATAATTGACACCTTATTAAAGGGAGTATGTCAGCAGTTTGGATCAATGCTATGTAGGGGTTGGGGAGAGCAGAAAAACCATACCTTTTGTGTCATCAGGAGTAAAGTGAATATGAACTTTTATTCTGCCAGTTTTTGCTCCTGCAAGTTCACTGGAGGTAGAGTTCACTGTTTCACAGCCGCTCCCCTCAGCTTTAGTGGTCTCCTGATTAAATGCTACAGTTGTCACTCAGAGCAGAGGGGAGGGATTGTGGAGCATCTCAGTGAAGCTTCACCTCCAGAGCACTTGCAGGAGCAGAATAAAATATCATATTCACACTGCTCCTGATAAAATGTCCTAAAAAGTTATATTTAAGGCCTTATTCACACGTCCGTAGTGTTTATGGATCCGCAAATTGCGGATCCATAAACACACCCGGCCGGCAGCCCTATAGAAATGTCTATTCTTGTCCGCAATTGCGGGCAAGAATAGGACATGCTCTACTTTTTTGCGGAGCTGCGGCCGTAAGATCGGTGGCGCGCTCCACAAAAACTGATGCGGAGTGCACAGTGTGTGCTCTCCGCATCGTTTTGTGCCCCATTCACAGTCAATGGGTCCGCATGTATTCCACAGAATTGCGGAATACATGCGGACGTGTGAATAGGGCCTAAGATGCTGTCCCCAGCCCTCATCTAGTGCTGTCAGCAGTTTTGCATGGTCAACACTGCTGACAGAATCCATTTAAGCTGCCCATAGACATGCAATTATTGCCAATCAGGTCAAAATGACTAGATGCAGAGGAAAGGTACAAAAGAAATGCAAACAATACCCCTATTATAAGATCTAATCAGTGACTAGTATCATACATTTATAGGTTTTGGTCACATACTGGGTAAAAATCCAATGCAGCTGATTACAATGGTATGTATTATTGTTAATTTGCTGCAATTATCACCGTCCAGGGCCAACGTTACAAAAAACTGACTACGATCCAGTAAGCTGTCCTGTAAGCGCCCTGCTATATAGGACACACACTTTTTATAGCTTTAATTAGGAATTATAAAGAGCACAGGCAAGGTGTGCTGGGTTTCCAGACTTGGCATTCCAAAGCCATCACTAGCTGGGTAGATGGATGAGGTTGGCACAAAGATCATTAATAATTGGAGTGAATCCTTTGTAGAACATATTGCATAATAAAGAATATGCTATATATAGAGTCCACTAAGCGCAATATGAGATGATGGATAGGATACCAAACTCTTAAAACAAGCCACCTTGGCAGAGAGCACCATGACTCCACACATCATTTCCCAAACTGGGGTAAAATTTTGCCATCTTCAAAAGTCCTTTCCGTTACGTCACAGAGGTCACGGCTGAGCCTGAAAGCGACTGACCAATTTATTCTTTTGTAACTTGTTATTAGCTTCTGTGATAAGTTCTAATTTACTGTGTCCAAGGGTCATTCTTTTAAAATCTTGGCTAGCGTCCTCTCTTTTAACATCAGCCAAAGGAGTCTTATTTGCAGGAGTGCGGTCATAATTTGTTCCTTTATTTAGCGCTGCGTCACTTTTCATTCTTGGGGAGATCTTGTTTAGTGGAAGTAGAAGTTTATTCTGAGGTTGTTCAAACTTGGCTCTACTGAGAGAAGGCAAATCGATCAGATCAGGGGTAGACTTTGATAATGCCCGTTTCTGCATGGCCAATAGGTTATCTTGGTTGGTGTAAGGAGCGGACGGTCTCCTCTGGTTTTTGGGCGATTCCACTTTTGGTTTAAGTCTCTCATCATTTTTATCATTGGAGTTTCTTTGAAAATATCTTGACACTACTGGTTTCTCTTCCCGAATCACAGTGACTGCCTGGTGATTTACAAAGGGTGGTGTCTTTATGCTATTTTGGCTGTCGGAACTAGAGTTACTGTCAGATGGGAAGGAGCGTTCAAGGACTAGAGGTGGTTGAGGAGTAACTTTCACAGCTTGAAATCTGCTCCTGGTGGGAGTAGGCCCAAATGGCTTACTGCTTTCATTTTCCAGATTAGAAAAGTAGTCATTTTCTACGGAGTCGGCATACAAACATCGGAATTCCCTGTCAAACTCTTCCACTATATTCCCTTTGAAGTAGGTTGCCATATTGCTGTGGACATGACCCGAAAGCCAGCTGAAACTGAAAGATAATAAGTGTCAGAATAGGTTTTCATGGGAAAAAACTAAATAAAAATCATTTGACATCGGTGAAGGAAGAACATAATTGTATGCACCATTGCGTCCTGCACTATGGAGGTATTCTCCCTTAAAAGCATTGGCTCTGTGGAAGAACAAAGTGACTGATAGAGGCACCATACAGAGGTATAAGGAAGCATGTACACATTGTCCACAATGTAAGCTACGACACAAACCACTAGCTGAGATGACCCAGCTTGTTGGACATGTTTCACTATAAGTAACTAAATAGTTTTGGCTTAAAGGGGTTGTCCCATGAAAAACATTGTACATTTTTCATACCAGCACCTGGATCTAAATACTTCTGTATTTGCATGGAATTAAAAATTTTGTATAGCCAATGAGTTATTCACGGAAATAAATTTTTATAGCGCCACCTTCTGTTTGTCCATTTCCTTTTTTATCTGGCCACCTCACTTAGGTGGATGCACATGCTCAGTTTTATCCTTTAACTGCAATTAGTCCTATCTTTTTTGACTCTTACAGGGAAAGAGCTGCAACAGAATGGACACGCTCCCCAAGAAAAGCACACCCTCTCAGCTGCCAGCCTGAAATAAATCTAGAAGAGCAATCGGAGCAATGAATGAAGAGATCTCTGGATCCATGTGAGGTACAGGGCTGGTTCTAGCTTTGTTAGAAGGAGAATGTATGTATTTTTTGTACATTACAGGGTTGTCCAGGTTCAGAGTTGAACCCGGACATATCCCTGTTTTCCCCCAGGCAGCCCCTCTGACATGATGATCTCCTTTGCTCTGCGCCGAACTTGGCAGGGCAAAGGCTTTTTGTTTGGAGATCCATTGATGTACCGGGCTCTTCATGGGTAAATCTAGGTGGAGGCTTCCGCCTAGCAGTGAGCCCAGTGATGTCACCAGCACTAATGGGTGGGATTTAGTGCTGCCCTAGCCTGTTAAATGGCTAGGGCAGCGCTAAAGCCCCCCCATCCATGCCGGTGACATCACCGGGAACACTGCTAGGCAGAAGCCTCTGCCTAGCAGTGTTAAAAATATAAACAAACAGTGATACAGAGCAGGGCAAGGGGGAGCATAAGGGCCTGCCTGGGTGAAAAAAGGGATATGTCCAGGTTCAGCTCTGAACCCGGAAAACACCTTTAATGTAGGCTAACTCCTTTAAGAATATGACATGCAGTACAAGTTTGCCACTCCATAAAAAGTTTATTAGTGATATTACCTGTAGGAACCAGCAATGACGTGCTCACAGTCAATCAATACAAACTTCTCTAGTGACTGTCCATAAAATTTCTTCCCAGACTTTGTACAGTACGTGTCTCCAGTTATAGTGCGGATCTTCATTTTCTACAACAAGAGAGATACAGAAAATTGTCAGATATTGCAGTAGTTGTATTTTCAATGAATTCTAATAAAGAACGTATGCTAGGTCACAGAAATTCACCAAGTGTGGCTAGCATAACGTCCATAAAATGTTCATGCCACTACTTTATAAAGATTGTGTTAGGGTATTTGACATTCTGCCCACTGATCAATGATAACAGCATGTCAATTGGCGCTCAATTACCTATATTTATATGAAGCAATTATCCTTAGCATCAGGATGAAGGACCGTTAATACGATCATTCCTCCCCACCCATACAGTTTTCATTTGGTGGCAGTGCATTATCTGTTTGTAATGCCGCTTACAAGATGCAATCGCCGGGCAATCAAGCATTTCTTTATTTTTCAGATCATTGGCACCAGCTTTACATGGATCACTGATCAGGAAAATGAATGTTCATATGAATGTTTGTTCCAAATGATCCACGTAAAACGGCTCTGAGACTCCACAGGTAATACTATGAGATAATGGAGACTGACTGAATGGAACGTGCACCTGCTTCTTCCATTATTTTCTCTAATGTCATCCGATTCTGAATGTCACAAAAGAAAGACAATTCTAGTAGATTAAAGGAAACATCTGCAGAACTGAGGCACAATAGCTTATGCGCATAAGTGGTTATAATTAGGCATAAAGGTCGCTAAAAATAAAAATGAAAACCATCAGATTATGAACACACCATCATCCACACAACGTCTTTAAAGATTCCACTTACACTTACTGGGATTTAAGCTAAAATTGGCCACATACAGGGGCAGGAATATTTCTTGTGTGGTTGCTTAAAGATAATCTGATTTTGGACTATTATGTACAGTAATACATGAGTAGTACTGCAGGAGTCCATATCACTATTTTTTATTTTCCTACTTCTCCCGGTTCCCCCACTGTCAGCACTTAAAGGGCTTCTGTCACCCCCACTTATGCAATTTTCAGTAGCTGACATTAGCTACTTGCTAATGTCAGCTGAGTTCAAACATATGTTTCATACCTTTATTTGAGTTTTCTATCTTCTAAAAATCTTACTTTTATAATATGCAAATTGTCTTCGCTACCAGCAAGTTGGGCGGATACTTGCTGGTAGCCGCCGCATTCTCATGCTCTGGGAACGCCCTCTCTGCTCTTGATAGACAGGGCCAGCGCGCTCTCCTCCTCCCGCTGGCTCTGTCTGCAGCCGAAATCCCGCGCCTGCGCTGTATCGGTCTTCAGTCGGCACAGGCGCTCTGAGAGAAGGACGCTCACTTGGCTGCTCCTTCTCTCAGAGCGCCTGCTCCAACTGTAGACCGATATTGCGCAGGCACGGGATTTCGGCTGCAGACAGAGCCAGCGGGAGGAGGAGAGCGCGCTGGCCCTGTCTATCAAGAGCAGAGGGGGCGTTTCCAGAGCATGAGAATGCGGCGGCTACCAGCAAGTATTCGCCCAACTTGCTGGTAGCGAAGACAATTTGCATATTAGAAAAGTAAGATTTTTAGAAGATAGAAAACTCAAATAAAGGTATGAAACATATGTTTGAACTCAGCTGACATTAGCAAGTAGCTAATGTCAGCTACTGAAAATTGCATGAGTGGGGGTGACAGAAGCCCTTAAAGCTGCACTGAAATACACTGTCAGGACTGCTGTGCTATGCTAACATAATGGAGGGGATTCCTGTGCACAGCAGTCCTGACAATGTATTTCAACACAGCTCTAAGTGCTGACAGCGGAGGAACGAGGGGCAGTAGGAAAATAAAAAATAGAGATCTGGACTCCTTATCTGTACTACTACTCATGTATTACTGAAAATAATTGTCCAAAATTGGATGACAGATTCCCGTTAAAGCAAACCTGTCAGGTGATTTCAGCTGCCCTATCTGAGAGCAGGATATTACAGAGGGATAGAAGCTTAGCTCTGTGGTATATAGGTTTATAGAGTTTGGAGCAGCGTAAAAGAGTAAATCCTGACAGGACTCCTAAGGGAGACAGTGAGAGTCCTCATAAACCCACCCACATACAGTGATTGACAGCTCTTCCTGTATTAGTGTTTACAAATAGGCTGTCAATCACTGTGTGTGGGCGGGATCAGCAGGACTCTCACTGCTCCAAATCCTATAAACCTATATATCACCAAGCTCAGCTTCTTTCCCTCTATCATAAGCAGTTCCCAGAGAGGGCAGCCCAAGCCACCGCAGTTTCTCTTTAACAGAAAATGGCTATTAAAGGGGTTCTCCGGAAATTATTTAAAATGGCTGCCGGAATGTGAGCAGAACTAGTTGCCTCCACTCACAGAGCTGTTTAAGGGGTGAGATGGTGGGGTCTCACTACATACTATGCTCTGGTACTTGCATATACTACATATACATTAATTTTCCTGTCAGGCTGTTCAGCCATGAAGGCATATCTGTCAGGCCCCCATCTCTGCTATAATATGCTGTCTTTCTTGCTTTGATTGTTTTTCTCTCCTGGCAAGAATATAATATAATGGATGCTCGGAAACTTGAGTCACCAAAGCCTTCAGCATACACTTATCTGGAACTTCAAGACCAGAAGTAAAGTGTTGGTATATACACTAATACCAGAGATCAGTGTCTGTAGGTACTACAATGGACTTGGGAATCTCTAATTGTTTCCATATTGTTGAGTATGTGCTGCCTTCTCTAAAAAGTATCTTTACCATGACGGAAACCTGTGGTTGCAAGTTTTGCATCATGACCTTAGGGTCCTTTTACATGGGCAGATAATTTCCAATAATAAGCATAGATCAATGAAATGGCAAGTTGATCGGGGCACATTAAAGAGAGGATTTATACTGGGCAATTGTTATACGGGAACTTACAATCATTCGTGCGGCAGTTCATTTCTGTTACTGTCAGCAGCACGTTTCCTGTTTAGACGGGGGACGTACTGCTTTTAAAGGATCATCAAACAAGCATGAATGACCAGGATTGGGATGATCGACCATTCCTACTAACATTGTTTCAGTCAATATGTGAAAGGCCCCTAGGAGGACAGAAGATCTATAGAGGGCAGCTGATGGTTGGTACTTGGTACAAATTTCCTGTCTTAGTATTGTCAATTACATATTCATTTTAAATTGAATATGAAATCTCTCCACTCATTACAATATTGTCTCTTTTAATTTCACTGTATATATGATTCCTATTCAATTTGACTGTCATGTTCTGTCTACGGAAGGAGATGTTATAGTCCTCCACCCTCTGTCTGGAAGTGAACACCCAGTTATTGTCCTGAGTAATACATAAATCCTACAAGTCAGCATGTCTGCAAGAAAAATTAGAACATTTCAAGTTCAGATGTGTTAAATAAAGTTAAATAAGTTCTTTCAGTGTGTTACGACCTGCACAGTTCGAGAAAAAAAATAAATAAATCAGGAATCCACCCATCATTAACAGAAATAGGTACATACTAGTAAAAAATGTCAGAATCATGAGTGTATACTGCAAGATTGCATGCACAGACCATGTACAGCAGCAAATGGAATCCCTATGGCTCCATATAGCGTGTCCTGTAAGCATTTATACTCTCCCCTAATGCCACCAGATGTGGGGCAGCTATCTTATAAGTCAATGTTCCACTCTTTAGATAGACCTTGAGACATGACATGGATATTAAGTAAGCCAGCATCTCATCTGCAGACAGCTGTTTCAGGGTGAATGCCCCTCATCAATGCAGAGCAGAAGACTGGGTGATAGACCTAAGTCAGGATTTGGTGGGTACTATCTCTTCTTGGGGAAACAGCACCTTAGTCGGCGTGTGGAGACTTATAGCCCATTTGCATCCCTTTCTTCCCAGAATTCCAGAGGAACATGTATGGCCTATAAGTCTCATGCCCACTAAGATGCTCTCTCCCCAAGGAGAGATAGTACCCACAAATCTCATACTCTCCCAATCACTTTAGAACCACTGTTTCTACTGTAACTGGGCCAACCAAATATTTTACAGTCACCGATCTAAGCTCATCCTCATCTTGTGCATCGCTACTTACATTGTCATGCCCCTGTGCTCATAGGCACAGCTGAGAAAGCGCAGTTTGGGTAATAGAAAACTTACAAAAAAAAAGACATAGCTATAGGAGCTGCAGCGGCAGAAGTCTCACCTGGACCCTGGTGCCACATAAGAAATACCAGTATTATAAATGGTAGATACCAGTATTGCAATGGTATTTTACATTGGGTCCCATAAGGGTCACTTTAGCCCTACTAGGTGATGTCAGTGGAATGTAAGGGTACATGGACACGGCAGTGTAGTCCATGCAGATTTTACTGCTTTTTGGAACCAAATCTGTATGTGTGAGGTGGATTTTCCCCAGATCTGACCGTTTACATTACAAAGGGTAAAATCTGCACTAAAAATTCACAAAAAGAGTTGACATTCGGAGGATTTCAAAATCTGCAGCACGGGTCAGTTTACCTAAAGGATTTCTGCACCGTGTAGATGACATTTTGAAAATCTCAATCTACTTAGGCCCCTTTCACATCTGCGTTTTTACTTTCCGTCCTAGAGTTCCGTCCTCGGGGCTCTAGGACGGAAAGATACTGATCAGGATTATCCCAATGCATTCTGAATGAAAAGAAATCTGTTCAGGATGTCTTCAGTTCAGTACTGACACGTTTTTTGGCCGTAGCAAAATCCGCAGCATGTTGCGGATTTTCCTCCGGCCAAAAATCCTGAAGACATGCCGTAAGACGGATCCGGATTTAATGCCCATTGAAAAGCATTAATCCGGATCCGACTTTAAGCTAAACGTCGTTTCGGCACATCGCCATATCCGCCGTTTAGCTTTTAAGAATGGTAACCATGGCAGCCAGGACGCTACTAAAGTCCCGGCTGCCATGGAAAAGCAGTGGGGAGCTGGGGGAGAAGCTACTTACCTTCCGTGCGGCGGCCGGGGCGCTCCTCGATGACGTCACCGGGTCCCTGTGTCACATGGTTCACATAGCTATGCTATGTGAGCAATGCGCCGTACGGATTGTACGGCGCATAGCTATGTGATCCATGCGACGCAGGGACTCGGTGACGTCATCGAGGAGCGCCCCGGCCGCCGGGACTTTAGTAGCATCCTGGCTGTCATGGTAACCTGAAAGCATATTGAGGACTGATCAGTCTTACAAATGCTTTCAGGTGTGTTGCATTGTGACGGATCCGACGTGTTGCATTGCGACGGAAGTGCACGCTGGATCCTCACAACACAGATGTAAAAGAGGCCTTAGCTGGAAGTGTATTACACTGCAGGTTTTCTGCACAAAAATTAGCACAGAAAATCTGAGCATAATGCATAGAGTGCATAGAGGGGCAATTCATGCGTCCAGCTTTGTGTCATGGTCCGGACAAAGAAACACGAGGGGGGGGGGGGGGAATCAGTCAGCACATCCCTGTATGCAGGTGCATGTAGCCATGGCAAAATATACATACAAACACAGAAATGCAACAGCACTCTGCAACCAGCACTCTGCCCTGCCACTCTGTACATTTTGATCGAAAAGTAATAAGCCACTGGCCGCGCCAAGGCCGCCTCTATGAGTGGTCCTAATGCTAAATTCTACCTGTTATGGGCCATGACAGCCACATAAAATCCAGGGAGTGCAGGCCCAGCATGCATGCTAGGATCCACCGTGCTTATTAACCCTTTTTGGTGCCATAAGAGCCTCCATTAGATGGTCCGGACAAAGGTTTAACTTACCCAGACTCACAGCATCATCGATCCCTATGATGCTATGAGTTTGGGTCAGTTAGACCTGCCATCGGACTATGAGTAATAAGGTTGGATAATACGTCTGGGACATGGACATGTGAATAGACCCTAAGGGTAGGTTGACATGGCTGTATTTCATGCATTTTTTAAAGTGAAGTTTAAAGGGAATTTCCACACAGAATAAAGGAGTTGCATTTTTTTATACTTTGTGAATTATCTATCCATGTGTGAACCCCCCACTTACAGTGCAAATTTCCAATTGAAAACAATAGGAGGTTGATCGAGACCATAATCTGCATGGAATTTGGTGCATAAAACATGCCAAAATTCACATGAACAATACCCCCTGTGGACATGGCCTGAGGGTCAGCCACATGTGGTCGGTCTGCTGCAGATAGTGTGGACTTTGTGGCAGATTTTATCACTGAAATGCTGCAGGTTTGTCGCAAGTTTCACCCTCTGCATTGCAAAGGGTGAAATCCCATGCAGAAATCTTTGCAGATCCGCACCGTGTGGCAAGATATGTGTGAATTTGGTAGCAGTAGTTTTCAGCAGCATATGTATTAAGCTTGTTAAAGGGGTTCTCCAGGCTTTTAATATTGATGACCTATCTTCAGGATAGGTCATCAATACCAGATCGGCGGGGGTCTGACACCCGGCACCCCCGCCCATCAGCTGTATCAGGAGATGGCGCGCAGTGTGCACATGCCGTCTCTTGTCTCTTCTCCTCCTCACCGCTACTTTGCCATAGACATACAGTGGTGAGCAGGAAGAGACATGGGAGGCGGAACATGCGCACCTCATACAGCTGATTGGTGGGGGTGCTTGGCATCAGACCCCCGCCCATCTGATATTGAAGACCTATCCTGAGGTTATCAATATATAGGTCATCAATATTCAAAGCCTGGGGGAACTCTAAAGTTTCTTACCCTACTGTAAATGCTGCAGATACCCCACAGCCTATACTATACATCTGCTCTTACTGTAATTGTCCATGGAGATCCTTGTTTATGTGATTTTAGATGTTTTTAGGAATTTAGATGTGATTAGGTGCCCTGTCTTGTACAATATACATTAACAGAGAAGTAAATACAACTTACAGGGATTTGAATTTTATTAAATCCCAATTTCTCGTACATCTCTATAAAGTACGTTAGGTTCTTCTCATCGAGCAACAGGTAAACGGGAACTCTTCTTTTACTTGCCGCTTCAATCATGTCACATAAGAGGTCCACATCTGTGAAAAGATCCATGACCAATGCAATGACCTGAATAAATAAAAAGAATCATCATTAATATGACAAATATCTTGAAATATTCCATCTAACATCTGTAGATAAGACAGGGTTCAAAGGGAAGTCCACCCAAAATATGCAATACTGTGAGGTTGTCATGGCTGTTGCCAATAGGGGTCATTTATCAAACTGGTGTTAAGTAGAACTGGCTTAGTTGCCCATATCAACCAATCAGATTCCATCTTTCAATTAGCTGTCCAAAATGAAAGGTGGCATATGATTGGTTGCTATGGGCAACTAAGCCAGTTCTACTTTACACCAGTTTGATAAATTACCCCAATAGTATTAATGTGTAACTGAATTTAAATTGTCCAAAAAGGTTTGCAGTAGGTCATCAATATAAGATCGGTGGGGGTGCTGGATATCAGCTGCTTTGGGCAGTGTATGATACAGAAGCAGAAGGCTCTGTACACTATGGCATACTGTAGTTTAGCTCCCGTTCACTTGAATGTGAGCTGAGCTGCAGTACCCGACATGGCCACTACTGAGTATATGGAGCTGTCTGGCATGACTGCTGCACGAAACAGCTGATCTGTGGGGGTGCAGGGTGTCAGACCCCACCAATCTGATACCGAAAACCCCCTTCATTTTTTGGGTACCCAAATGGACATACAGCTTAGGCTAGTTTCACATCTGCGGCAGAGATCTCCAGATCCTACATTGCCAGATACTACCTTCTTCCTGCCGGACCTCACTGACTATAATGGGCAGAGATCTGGCCGGCACCCAGCAAATATGCCGAGAATCGGCCGGACAAAAAGCGCTCCACGCGTAATTTTTTGTCTGCCCGTTTCCCAGCACTGTCTGCTGGCCGGAACACACAGCCGCTGGTGTAAAAGTAGCCTAACAGGTTAATTAGAGATCAAAAGCAAGGGCTGAATGAGGACATATGTGACTGGAGAATAATAACAGGTGACAAATTCCTCGTATTTTCAGTTTCAGCATATTTTTGTGTATGTCCCACAAGTTATTCATTGTTCAGCAATTTTTTTTTTTGCTTTTTCCTAATGGCATGCTGAAGTAGAACGTTACTCCAATGATGAGTGATATCTTGTACCTTCACAGTATGAGAAAAGTTTAAAATGCTAAGAATTCTTTTTGTGGAAAACAAATACTGAAGGAATTAATGTACGATCAGTCTAAATGGACCCTGTGGGTCTTTCTGCCGTCAGTCTGCTATGTCCCTGTGTGGCCAGGGGGTAGAGAATGTTCCAGGTTAAAACAAAGTTCATCAAAGGGGTTGTGTCACTTCAGCAAGGGGCATTTATCATGTACAGAAAGGTAATACAAGGCACTTACTAATGTATTGTGATTGTCCATATTGCCTCCTTTGCTGGCTTGATTGATTTTTCCATCACATTATACACTGCTCGTTTCCATAGTTACGACCACCCTGCAATCCAGCAGCGGTGGTCGTGCTTGCACAAGAACGACAAAGCTCCACCAGAGAGGATCGTGCTTTTTCTTAAAGTGTGCAAGCACGACCACCGCTGCTGGATTGCAGAGTGGTCGTAACTATGGAAATGAGCAATGTATACCGTGGTCCCTCAAGATACAATATTAATTGGTTCCAGGAGGACCATTGTATGTTGAAACCATTGTAGTTGAGTAATCGGTTCCAAAGCCCCAAAATGTCATCCAAGATAAGAGAAAATGAAGATTTAAGTAAAATAAGTAGATAACTAAGGCCTCTTTCACACGAGCGCGACGGTTTAGCTCCGGATGCGTTCAGTGAAACTCGCAGCATTTTGCCTACGATTGCATTCATTTGTTCAGTTTTTTCCGCGCGAGTCCAATATGTTTTGATGCGTTTTTCACGTGCGTGATAAAAAACTGAAGGTTTACAAACATCTTCTAGCAATGATCAGTAAAAAACACATTGCATCCGCATTTGTTTGCGGATGCAATGCATTTTTCACGCATCCCCATTCACTTCTATAGGGCCAGCGTTGCGTAAAAATAACTGAATATAAAACTTGCTGCATTTTTTACGCAATGCAAAACTGATGCGTGAAAAAAAAAACGCTCATCTACACAGACCCATTGAAATTAATGGGTCTGGATTCAGTGCGGGTGCTGTGCGTTCATGTCACGCATTGCACCCGCGTGGGAAAACTCGCTTGTGTAAAAGGGGCCTAAGGCCCCTTGCAGACGAGCGAGTATTCCACGCGGGTGCAATGCGTGATGCAAATGCGTTGCGCCCGCACGGAATCCAGACCCATTCATTTCAATGGGTCTGTGTACATGAGCGGTGGTTTTCAAGCATCACTTTTGCATTGCGTGAAAATCGCAGCATGTTCTATATTCAGTGATTTTCACGCAACGCTGGCCCTATAGAAGTGAATGGGGATGCGTGAAAATCGTATCGTATCCGCAAACAAGTACGGATGCAATGCGTTTTTCACTGATGGTTGCTAAGAGATGTTTGTAAACATTCCGTTTTTTATCACGCTCGTGCAAAACGCATTAAATCGCATTGCACTCGCGCGATAAAAACTGAACGCGATCGCAAACAAAACTAAATGTACTTGCTTGCGAAATCGCGCAGTTTTCCCTTAACGTATCCGCAACGCATTCGGACCTAATCCGCTCACGCTTGTCTACAGGAATAGCTGATAACTAGTAACTAATACCGCTAGTTTACCAGAGAAGCAGCACTGACTGGTTGGATCCGAGTCTGAGACATTGTATGTTGAGTCTAGTTTCAACTTACGATGGGTCAGAAAAGACCATTATATGTTGAACATATTGTATTCTGAGGGATCACTGTAATGTGATGTAAAAATGTATCCAGCCAGCAAAGGAAGCAATATGGACAATCACAATACATTAGTAAGTGCCTTGTATTAACTTTCATTACATAATAAATGACACTTGCTGAAGTGAGACAATCCTTTAAGTTCAAAATGTATCGTTAAAGTTGGCTGACTCAGCCCCAATATTGAGGATGTATCAGATACCAGATGTATCAGTTATAAGATATTTTCTAATTATAAGGAAGATACTAATTTGCATTTTTTTGTGGACTACATGTTTGGCCCACCATAGTCATGGCCATCTTTGTGGCTTTTGGGTAATCTCCTATAGGAGATGAAATGGACAGTGCTTTCCTAGTACCGCTGCTTCTTCGTTCTCATGATTATAGCAGTTGGACCCCCACTAATCAGATATTGAAGGGTGATCCTAGCGCTAAAACTGTGGGCATTTCCTCAAGGTCGTTCCGAATCCTTTACTCCAATCAATACGAGAAAGAATGCTGGTGGAATGCAAGTCAGATGTCCGAAAAATCATATAATGGAAAACAGAGGGGGGAATTATCATGAGGGGAATTTTTTAAGCCAGTTTTGTAGGAGTCTGTTTTGCTGCAATTTGGCTCTCGTGATGTGTAATAAATTTGATGCACCCTTAGGCTCCTTTCATATTAGTGAGTTTTCAGCGCGGGTGCAATGCGTGACGTGAACGCATAGGACCCACACTGAATCCTGACCCATTCATTTCAATAGGTCTGTGTGCATGAGCTTCTTTTTTCACGCATCAGTTCTGCGTTGCATGAAAAATGCAGCATGTTCTATATTCTGCGTTTTTAATACAGCCCTGGCCCCATAAAAGTGAATGGGGCTTCAGTGAAAAACACATTGCATCCGCAAGCAAGTGCGGATGCAATGCGTTTTTCACTGGTTGCTAAGAGATGTTGTTTGTAAACCTTCAGTTTTTTATCACGCACGTGAAAAACGCATCAAAAAGCATTGCACCCGCGTGGAAAAAACTGAACAACTGAACGCAATCGCAGACAAAACTGACCGAACTTGCTTGCAAAATGGTGCGAGTTTCACTGAACGCACCCTGAACGCATCCGTAGCCAATCCGTAACACTCTTGAGAAAGAGGCCTTACGCCCCTTTCACATGGGCGTTGCAAAACGGGGCCGGAGAGGATGCGGGTGCGTTGGGGGAAAATGCGCAATTTTTCAGCGTGAGTGCAAAGCGTTTTAATGCGTTTTGCACACGCGTGGGAAAACAGACCCGAACCCGGACTTCTTCACTGAAGTTCGGGTTTGGGTTGAGTATTCTGTAGATTTTATTATTTTCCCTTATAAAATGGTTATAAGGGAAAATATTAGCATTCTTAATACAGAATGCTTAGTAAAATGTGGATGGAGGGGTAAAAAAAAAAAAAAAATTTACTCACCTTATCCACTTGATCGCGTAGTTGCGATCTCTTTTTTAAACATTAGCTGCTGGCTAAAGGACCTGTGGTGATGTCACTGCGCTCATCACATGGTCCATCACTATGGTGATGGACCTTAGTGATTGGACCATGTGATGTGACGTCAACACAGGTCCTTTAGCCGGCAGCTCATGATTAAAGAAGAAAGAAGATATCGCAACTACGCGTTCAAGTGAATAGGGTGAGTTAATTTTATTTTTTTAACCCCTCAATCCACATTTTACTAAGCATTCTGTATTGAGAATGCTATTATTTTCCCTTATAACCACGTTATAAGGGAAAATAATAAAGATTGGGTCCCCATCCCGATCATCTCTTAGCAACCATGCGGGAAAAAATGTACCGCATCCGCACTTGCTTGTACGCAGAATAGAGTATAGGTTGTCAACCGTCCAGAAATTTCTGGACAGTCCGTAAAAATAGGCGACTTTTTGTCCTGTATCCGTGAAAAAAAATAGAGGTGTCTGATTTTTTTGAGACTGGTAGTATTTGACTAAATTATTTTGGTGGTAATTCTAATCATTTTACAACTCACAGTAAATGCTGTTAATGAGCACTTATCAGTATAGTGAGCTATTGTATTACTTATAATCTTTAGCATTCATTATTGTTTCCAAAATTGTCCCTTAAAAATATTGGCTGTCCATGATTTTGGGAGAAAAATTTTGGCTGGCAACCCTGGCTGGCAGTGGCGATGTGTGTTTAGACGAAATGGTGAGATGCGACAACCCCTTTAAGTATGATCTGTACAGTGACAATTTTCCTGAATCAGGTTTCATTATTGTTGATTACATAAAATCCAACTGGAAAATTACCGCATCTACATAAAAATCTCTAAAGCAAACCCTTTTATCATTGCTTAGAGATTTTAATCTATCGGCTTTGGTAGTGCAAACAGGAAAGGTCCAGATAACATCACGTGGACTTACTTGACAGGTTTCACGTGAACTTCCTTGACAGGTTACTTCTGTGACTCATTTGCTGAAACTAGTGACTTTCCCAGAAGTTGCCTGAATCATGTTATCTGTGTGGCATCATTTACTGTGACAATTAAACTGCTCATATACCTTAAAGGGGACGTAAAGCCAGTACATATTGATGACCTATCCTAAGGATATAGGTCATCAATATCTGTTCGGCGGGGGTCTGACTCCCACCACTCCCACCAATCAGCTGTTTGAAGAGGAGGCGGCGTTCATGTGAGCGATACTTTCTCCAAGGTTACACTGGGCGTCGTTCCAGACGTCTCAGCAGCACAGTGTAATTTCAAGTAGTTGTTCCGTTTACTTGAATGGCATGAGCACTTGTAATTACACTGCACCACTGCCGATCCTCTTCAAACAGCTGATTAGTGGGGGTGTCAGGAGTCGGACCCTGACCGATCAGATATTGATGACCAGGGGCGTAGCCCATGGGCCCTGGTGCAAGAGTTCAGTTTTGTGGCCAGAGGCAGGGAAGCACATAGCTTTTGTGCTGCCGAGGCAAAAATTGAAACAGCAAACCCCCATGCCAAATTCTTGACCTAACCCCTTCCCTCCAGCCAGAGGTGTAACTTGACCGGCATGTACTTTCTATAATACCAGTGACTTCTTATACAGCACAAGGGTCTTTGGGCCCCTCAGTCTCCTGTGCCTGGTAGTGACTGCTACCACTGAACCCCTCACAGCTACATCCCTGTTGATGACCTATCCTGAGGATAGGGCATCAATACTAGCTGAACATCCCCTTTGAGGGTGCTTTGAAAAATAAATTTGCACTGGAATTTATCTTGGACGATAAAAATACTAACTGCATGCATTTTTTTGCCACCTGCATCTTTTGCCATGTTTTTTTCTGCCACTTTTTCTTGCATTTTCTTTTTACAAACAGTGTGCTTGTTGTCATTTAGTGTTTTCTTTGTGGCATTATTCCTTGTGAAACGCCAAAAGCCCCAGCAGGCTGCATTTTGAAAAGGATCCAGAAAGACAAAAACCACCACCTAATTAACAAAATCACCAGAAGCAAAATACCGTAACCCAAATTGTGTGTGCTCTTTCACATTTCCCTTCAGCTAACATCTGGGGTTGGCATTTTTACTGCAAAAAATACACCAAAAATTAAGGTGCAAAAAAAAGCCACTAAAGACACAAAAGAACAATGGCAGCATCAACCTGCCTGTGAACGCACCCTGAAGGCTCTTTTTGTATGAACGCTCCAGATAATTGTTCTGTGTAAATGTGCCGCTTATCACCTGGTGAACAAGCAAACGCTAATTTGTCATGTGATCTGTCATTTTTGTGGCAGATCAAGTAATTTGTTGGCAGCACATTGTCCTGTATAAACCGAGATTCGTGCCCACAAACAATGACTCCGTATGAGGATGAAGGATCAGAGTAGTGATTGTTCATCCCCATAGAAAGTAGATGACTGCTGTTAAAGGGGTTTTCCTATCTCAGACAGTGGGGGCATATCGCTAGGATATGCCCCCATTGTCTGATAGGTGCGGGTCCCAGAGGTGGGACCAAGAACGGACCCCCGTCGGAGGACCCCAGGTTTCACTGGGTCTGGCCACCACCAAGTGCTCTCCCCGTAGTAGTGAATGGTAGCGCAACATGCTCACGCAGCAGCCCTACATTCATTTCTATGGGGCCCCCGAAAAACGCAGAGAGCTGGCTTGGCTATTTCTGTCGGCCCCATAGAAATGAATAGGAGCGGTGGCAATGCGAGCACGGTGAGCTCCATTCACTACTACGGGGAGAGCACTTGGTGGTGGCCGGACCCCTGGGAAACCTGGGCTCTTCCGGCCATCACCTTCCCCGCTCTGTTCTCGGTGTAGGTCCTAGAGAGATATGCCCCCATTGTCTCAAATGGGAATACCCCTTTAAGGCAGGTCCACTGTAGACCCATAGGGCAATCATCAGGCACAGCCGCTACATAGTGTATAGCTTCTGGTACACTGAGGGGCATTTACTAATGACTTGAGTTGTGCTATATGTGTGCAATAATTTTCGACTTTTGAAGCTTCTCACCACTTTTCTAAAGTGCTAAGAGAAAGGGGGTGAGCTTAGCGGTGGGAGCGAGTGATTTACTATAACTTATGTCAGAAACTGGCGTAAGTTATGTCTGAAGTATAGGCCAGCCCTTGGCTGGTTCAGACTTCAGTTTCTGGGGCATGGACTGCCAGAGATGCACCTAATTTATTAACAGGCATCTGCCTCCTAATAAATTAGATACTTCTCAATCTGGCGTAAAGGGGATCAAGACTTGTGTATGGGAACGCCTGTCTTGATAAACGTCACTGACTGTGTTATTTCCAGTGCTGGAGGCTCCTCTAACATTGGTGGGATGGAGCACCAGTAGTTACATTGCTTTGCCTCCGCGAGCGCTGCGGTCTCTTTAAACAACTGATCGGCGAGGAGTCGGACCCCTGACCATCCTTTATTGATAACATATCCTTGAGTAATTTTCAGCAGGCTGTGGCAGAGAGGTCAATGTCGGAATAGCACTCATATTAAAATGCAATGCACTATAGGGATAATGCATTGCATTTTAATATCAATCAGAATGTTGTCTGTTATACTCCCCTTGTGGTAAAAAAAAAGTAAAAAAAACTAACAAAAAACAAGCACATTTATTCAATAAAAAAAATCCCATTAAAAAAAATGACGCTTTTTTTCCATTGAAAATACCCTTTTCAATGAAAAAAAATTGCAAAAAAAAAAATATTTCCCACATGGAGGTATTGCCGCGTCTGTAATGACCCGGACTACATAAATATCACGTAAATTATCCCCTACGGTGAACGCTGTAAAAAATAAATAAATAAATAAATGTATTCTTAGTTGTCACAGAAAAAACATGATAAAAAGCGATCACAAAGGGCCATTTACTCCAAAATTATACCAATGAAAAATACAAGTCCTCCTGCAAAAATCAAGTCCACACAAAACTCTATAGAAAGAAAAATAAAAAACGTATGGGTCTTGGGAAGCGGCAATGCAAAAACATTTACTTATTTTTTTTTAAAAGGGCTTTTATTGCAAAAAAGTAGTAAACCGGAAAACAAACTATATGTATTTGGTGTCACTGTATCTGTAGTGAACCAGGGAGTAAAGATATTATGTTATTTATATCTAAGGGTACTTTCAGATTTGCGGCATAGCTATCCACCATAGGATCCACCATGCTGCAAGTACCTGTGCACTGCCGTGCTGCCGCTCCGTCCCCATTGACTATAATAGGGCGGGGCGGAGCTACAGCACAGCACGGCAGTGCACGGCCGAGATCGCCGTACTAAAAAGTCGGACCTGCAGAACTTTTAGTCCGGCGATCTCCGACCGTGCACTGCCGTGCTGTGCCGTAGCTCCGCCCCCGTCCCATTATAGTCAATGGGGACGGAGCAGCAGCGCACGGGTACTTGCGGCATGGCGGATCCGGCAGGCTGTTCACCTGCTGGAACAGCCTGCCGGATAGCTATGCCGCAAATGTGAAAGTACCCTAAACCATAAAATTTATAACGTAAAAACGCAGTGGCAGTATTGCTGTTTTTCCCATCTCCCTCCCAGAAAGAGTTAATAAAAGTTAATCAGGAAGTTATGTGTACCCCAAAATGGCCCCATTAAAGACTACGACTTGTCTTGCAAAAAAACAAGCCCTCATAAAGCTATATGGACGGAAAATGCTCCTAGAATGCGGCGATGAAAAAAGGAAGAAAAAATGCTTGGTCAATAAGGATCAAAACAGGCTGGTCACTAAGGGGTTAATATGACCAATTGTTTTGACCTCACTGGAGATAAGTCACCATCACAGGCGTGTCTGGCAGCGACTTACTCCTCTCTCCCCATTGAGGCCCATGGTGTATGTTTATGGGGTGGGGAACAAGCATTCATCTGACAGCTATCTAAAGTGTATGTCCAGCTTAGGACGTTTTCACATTTATTTTAACCCTATGCGTGGCATTTGAGAAGGCTCCTTGCATATATGCTGATGGTATCCACAGTCCCCTGTAGTCCTGGTATATGCTCATCCCTACTTATCTCCCATGAAAGCAATGAATCAGGCATGTTAAAAATCTAGCGATGATCTAAGGTGTGTTGCTGCTGCTTCATGTGACTTGTTCTTAACTGAATGTGATTATCATTTGCTGTGATTTAAGATAAGGCTGTGTTCACATTACGCTTTTGTTCCATGTTTAACATATATGTTGGCAAAAAAAGTTTGCAAAAATGCTGCACTTTTCCATCCTGCAGAGTCAAGCAAAAAAGTAAACGTTAAAGGGGTTCTGCAGTTTGTTACAACTGATGATCTATCCTCAGGATAGATCATCAGCATCTGATCGGCTGGGGTCTGACACCCGGGACCCCCGCCGATCAACTGTTTGAGAAGGCAGCGGCGCTGCAGGAGCGCCGCGGCCTACTCACTGTTTACCTCTGCTAGCGCCCCGCCCAGTGACGTCACGACTTGTATCCAGTGACGTCACGACTTGTATCACTGAATGAAGCTTAGCACCGCCCACGCCACTTGATACAAGTCGTGACGTCACTGGGCGGGGTGCTAGCAGCGGTAAACAGTGAGAAGGCCACGGTGCTCCTGCAGCGCCGCTGCCTTCTCAACAGGCTGATCGGCGGGGGTCCCGGGTGTCAGACCCCAGCCGATCAGATGCTGATGATCTATCCTGAGGATAGATCATCAGTTGTAACAAACTGCAGAACCCCTTTAAATTGGGGTTTTACAGTGGAAACCCCGCTGTATGGCATCTGTCTGAGACATCTGTTAAACCAGTGATGCCCAACCTGCGGCCCTACAGCTGTTGCAAAACTACAACTCCCAGCATGCCTGGACAGCCTACAGCTATTAGGGCAAGCTCGGAGTTGTAGTTTTGCAACAGCTGGAGGGCCACAGGTTGAGCATCCCTGCGTTAAACGTATATGTCATGTGTACACATAAATGTTGAACAAAAACCTAGTGTGAACAGTAGCCTAAGGCTAGTTTCACATTAGCGTTTTTTGCGGATCCGTCGTGAATCTGCAAAAATGCTTCTGTTACCATAATAAAACCGCATGCATCCGTCATGAACGGATCCGGTTGTATTATGTCTTCTATAGCCATTACGTATCCGTCATGCACACCATTGAAAGTCAATGGGGCACAGATCCATTTTCTATTGTGTCAGAGAAAAGGGGTCCGTCCATATTGACTTACATTGTGCATTTTTCTGTCCGCTATGGGGGCGCAACCAAACGGAACGGAATGCATTTGACAATGAATGGAGACAAAACTAAAGCTTTTCTTCCGCTATGGAGATCCTATGACAGATCTCAGTAACGGAATTGAAAACGCTAATGTAAAAGTAGCCTAACCTGAAAATGTCCAGTTTGGCGATCGGGATCTGTCCACCTTCAGCATGCTGTAATGCAGCTTTATGTCAGTACTATGACTGGAAGCGTGCGCATCACTAAGGCTACTTTCACACTAGCGTTTTAGTTTTCCGGTATTGAGATCTGTCATAGGGGATCAATACCGAAAAAAACTCTTCAGTTTTGTCCCTATTCATTGTCAATGGGGACAAAACTGACTGAACAGAACGGAATGCTCAAAAATGCCGTTTAGTTGCGTTCCCATACCGAAGAGCAAACCGCAACATGTTCCTGGGATGCAGAGCAAGACTGATCAGGCATGACCCCCAATGCAAGTCAATGGGGACGGATCCGTTTTCTCTGCCACAATAGAAAAAGGATCCGTCCGCCATTGACTTTCAATGGAGTTCATGACGGATCCGTCTTGGAGATGTTAAAGATAATACGACCGGATCTGTTCATAACGGATGCAGATGGTTGTATTATCAGTAACGGAAGCGTTTTTGCTGGGCCCAGTAAAGACGCTAGTGTAGCGTAGCCTATCTGGTAAATGTAGGAATTGCAGTATAATTATTGATTTTAATAACTGTATGTGCCAAGTAGATGTGGCAACAGGATACAGCCTCACCCTGGTATGAGTCTAATTACATAGAACGTATGACATGCTTCTTAGTTGCTCGTTTTAACACCCACAAACCAAAATACAACAGAACTGCATGTGGCGTACCCCACGACCTTCCACTCAGCATCGTTTTGGGTACAGTGATTTGTAAAATTGTAACTTTTCAGCCTCTATTTTGTATTTTTTTTTGATCACTGGCATTTGATTATGCCATATAGGAATGTCCTGTCTTTCAGTAAGTGTGCTGATATGGCTGATATGTATATGCCCATACTATTTAAAGGGGTTGCCCAGCCTTTTTTATGTGATGGTCTATCCTCTAGATTGGCCAGAGTCCAGCACCCCCCGACACCTTCAACACTGTAGTGGATAGCGCTTATATCACCTGTGTTGCTCCCATAGACTACAATGTTGACGTGCTCTGTAGTATCCGATCGTCCCTTACAAAAAAGCTGGGAAATCCCTTTAAAGCAGGGATGCCCAACCTACGGCCCTCCAGCTGTTAAAAAACTACAACTCGCAGCATGCTCACACACCATACAGTTATAGGCCTACAGCAGGGCATAGTGGGAGTTGTAGTTTTACAACAGCTGGAGGGCGCCAGGTTGGGCATCCCTGCGGAATGTTTCACATATATTTCTTTTTTATTAATTAATTGAAACCAGATAAAACATATTCCTATTTTCAGATCTGTTTTTATATTCTGGTTTTTGCTCTATTTTGTGCACCTAATTATGGTGGCAGCCATCTTGCCTGAGCTGCAGTTCACCCCTTGCAGCCCTGCGCTGTAATATTACATCCTGTGAGTCATTGTGCTATTAGGGTGCTATGATGGCACAGGCTCAGGAGCTGTGCTCGCATAATCCCTTGCGGGTGCCAGTTGTTTTGTCTCTCACCCCATCGCCCCCACAATGCAATCACAATGTGTGAGGGGTTTCCTTGGCATGGCCTATCATCATGGAGGGTCCAGAAGTTGGATCAGATATTTATCCTCTCGTGTGTATAGGGAATACATTTGTATTGTGGACAAACCCTTTAAAACTGAATTTAGTCTATCTAGACAGTGATTGGCTGCAGCGATCACATGCCACACACCTGCACATCAGTGAGCGATGGGGACGAACCTTCCTAGCGTCACCCGCGGGGTAAGTATTACCTATATGAGGGGCCTTGGCATTATGGGCGACGTTATAGGGGTTGGATAACCCCTTTAAAATAATTGGATGGTTAGTTGATCCCAATGAAACGACCAGGTTTGGCTAATGATAAGGGGGCACATATACCAAGACTGGCTTTTACACCGGTCTTAGTTTCCCCCTTTCACTGCTTCAAAGAATCATTTCATTTATGACGAGGCATGTGCATCGTCATAAATTAGGTGCACCTTGCACCTTGCAAAAAAACTACGCCAGACCCTGCCAACATCTTCACCTATTTCCACACATTAATGTTAGTAAATTAGCCAGGCCATGGCCCCTGACACAAACCCTTCCCTCCCAACTAAGTATTATCGCACAGCCGGTTAAAAGGGGACTTATGACTACTTTTCGTCTAAATAAATGATCCCCAATGTGTATGGCCACCAGCATATTGACGAGAGATCTTTGCAGGACCTAAGATCAGCTTCGCCTACATGTTCTGTTTGTGTAAGGACGGTCGTACCTAGGCAACAATTTATTCTAAAACACAATGCATCCATTATGAGTGAGGTATGAAATATTCAACTTGTACACTGCCCAGGAGGTGTACATAGGGACAAAGCAAATGTTATTGTATATGTGCCATCCAGACTGTGCCATAGACTTGTTTTTTCTCTCTTCCCTACCCTTCATATGATTCCCATATAGACTTTGGCCGTTCTTTAGGTTTTGAATTAATGTCAGATGAACTGGCAAACTAATGTGTATATGACCCCTTCACTCTCCTCCAGATATTGGGGAGATAGTGATTGGGCAGTTGGATTTCAACATGCCTGATCCTGTTATTCCCAGCAGAGAAAAGTCACACAACAAAACACACAAACTCTCGTTCGAGCCAAGCTTGCATGTCTGTTGGGGCTGGGATTAGGAAGGAATAGCTGTTGGCTGACATGCATCTAATGTATATGGCCGGCCTTAGGGTCAAAACAACTACACCAACAGATGTCTGGTAAAAAAAAAAAAACAAACAAAAAAAATAATACCTTTAGGATAGTTTCATACATAGAATTTTTAGGAAAAATGCTTTTTTTTGTAGCATTTTGTAGCTTTATTTCCCCCTATAACTACTACCACATCATCCTCGAACTGAGATTTTACATGGTTTCTCCAATCTCCGTTTGAGGATGACTTTACATAGGCATACACTAAAAGAAAATTTGGATACACCTGTGAGGAAACACTTCTTAGGACCAGACCACAGTATCAGGGACTTAAAGATCTTAATACTGAAGAGAATTTTAAGACCAGCAGGGAAAGAAGAATATGGGTATTCAGACTGATAAAAATGGAGTTATGATCCCTATACGGACACTTCCTCTGCCTTCCCATTAGACTGACTCCAGATCTCTTTAATTTCTAAAGGCTTTTTTACATGGCCCGATGTAGGAAGCAGTTGTCGAGAAGGAAGCGTTCCTTCCTGACCTTTGCTTGCTCGTCAGTGGAGGAGACCACTGAATTTACATGCAGGGATCTCCTCCACAGATTGGAGAGGAGCGATCGGAATCATTTTTTGGCAGTGCAGTACCCAGACCTGGGAGTGTCTGCAAATGTTTATGTTCTGTTATATATGCTATGTCCAATACACCAGCATACAAAGGTATGGTTGGCAGGGACAGAGTTAACCACCCTATTCCAACCCCTCTTGGTAGGAGGGGGCTGGTCCTGCTTCCTGCCAAGAGGGTAGGCTCAATCTAGAACAGTAATAAGGAAGAAAGTACGTCCCTTTGCTTCTAGAGCTATGAGATCCATCAAGTTATCCATTTCTCCTGTGAGACCACTACTCCAGAGAGACTGCGAGAGCAACCAGCTTTCCCAAAGGCTACTGCGTAATATAGACAGCAGAGTGACTAGCAAGCCACAGCTTTACAGATCCTGCTGCAGGTGAGGGAATACAGTCCGGACAGCTATCACTTAGATAGCATCCAGGCCATACAAACTCCAAGCCTGCATTATTGACCCCTAAATCAACAAGTGGCAGATTACATCTGTTAGCCAGAAGTACAAGAGAGAGCTATCAGCAATATAGCTGAGCTGCATTAATTGCCACTTATCAAGCCCCTGCCCCATCATCTGGGAATATAAACTGCACTTTGTACCAGATACTGCTGGATGTACCACAAGTTATATTTTGAACAAAGAGATACTTTAAAACTTTTAGTTCTGGCTTGATTCTTCAAACCATCTTTTGACTGTACCGGTCCCAAGGGAGCACAAAACATCTCATCAGGGCCACTACAACTCCCATCCTCTGAACCAGCTCCTTAGGTGCTCACTGTTTAGACCACACAGTCTGCTGCCGGCAAACAATTTGTCTGTCTGTATGAATGATACTATTACCCGGTGATTGCTTTCTTCGTTCGTTTATTGGGTAATTGGCGGCACCATTACACCGGCAGATTATTGCTAACGAGTGTTTGTACGTATATAATCTGCCCAAACATTGGGCAGTGTAATCCCTATTGCCTGTCCATCTGTACCAGTAATAGTCCCTTTACACATGTCGACGATCTAGCAGATTGTGGGAAGGAAGCTGCTTATCGCTAGCGGAGGAGAGCGGTGCATTTACATGCACCTATCTCCTCAGCTCCTCCAGCGTATGGCAATCGCCAATGCCATCGCTCTTCCCCATACTGTCTCGATGTTTTCCGGCAGCAGATTGTGTTTAAACAGCATGATCTGCCACTGGGAAATTATCTTTTGTGCTGCACAAAAGATACAATTACCTGATGAATGAGCGTTTTGCTCATTCATCGGCGGTGCATTTACACTGCCAGATCATTGCTAACCAGCATTACTAGTAACACTGGTTAGCGATGGTCTGTTCAATTGTCGGGCCGTGTAAAGGGCCCTTAGCTGTAGTTTTATTGCTCTGTTATCTTGATGATATATCACCCCATATACACAGTGTTGTGCCTTTCGCACATTCATTCAGTTGTAGATTACCTGATGAAGGAGCCTCTGTTGTCTGAAAGCTTGCAAACAGAATTTTTCAGGTTAGCCAGTAAAGGTATCACTGCTATAATACTTTTGTTTTTTTTTAACATCACATAGATTTTTCTGGCTAACACAGTCCCATGCTATTTTTGCTATACATTGTTCTTATCACGAAAGGCCAATTCCACTGATCTAAATTCAGCTGTGACAGTATTCTACCTCCCCCTTCTTCCTCTCATGTCACAAGGACAGAGGTTCTGGAATTGTAAAGAACTAATGGTCTCTGAGGATTTTCTTTTCACAAAATAGGGGATCTGGTTTGAGCTAATCAAAGTAGCAGAGTCTGCAAAAAAATGGGCATACCGCAATCTCGCATCTCTCGGGAGCCAAACTTCAGAAGTTGTCAAATATAATTTTTAATCAATGAAATAAAATTGCCAGCGACTACCAGCTCTGCAGCGTAAAGTCCCTGACAATCAAATTTCCACATCTCAGTTTCCTGGACCCCTGTTAATATTGCATATTGTGGGATGAGAGGTACACTACAGGCTTAGAGGGGTTTTCTGGTACTTAGATATTAATGGCCTATCCTTAGTGTTGAGCGAACTTGTGTTTTAAGTTCTGCATCCAAAGTTCGGGTCATCGAAATATTCCATTATGGATTCCGCTACCACGGACCATAACGGAATTTGGAATCCATAACGGGATTCTTCGATAACCCGAACCCGAACTTTGGACGCAGAACTTAAGAAACAAGTTTGTTCAACACTACCTATCCTCAGAAAAGGTCATCAGTTGCAGATTACTGGGCGTCCAACGCCCCACCAATCAGTTGTTTCAGGTAGACAGCGGTATCAGAAACTTAAAGTGGACGGATGGCTCTGTTCACTATCTACCGGTAGTTTCTCGTACCAGCATACTGCAGTTCAGCTTCCATTCCCTTGAATGCACAATAGACAGAACCTTGCGCTTCCGGTTCCGTCCACTGTATAGCTTCCGGTGCCCACGACTACCTGGAGTAGCTGATCGGTGAGGGTTCGAGGTGTCGGACCCCCACCAATCGCATATTGATGACCTACCCTGTGGATAGGTCATTAATATCTAAGTACCAATAAACCCCCAACATTATAGAAGTAAAATTAGGTAATAGTTGCCGTTTTTTTAGTGCATTATAAGTTTGTACTAATTATTATCTGGAAAAAAAAACACTCACCGATTTTGCTTTATTGATGAGCGACCTGATGAGATCTTTGATGCTGTTGTTGCGATGTCTTTGGAAGATAACTTGCACTTCTGTTCCTATACTGCGAGTGAGAAGTGGAATTTCAGGCCATCCATGCTCCAGATTAGGAGCTTCAATATCAGACATCATAGGAAAATAGGTGCCAGATGTCAGCTCAGAAGGACAGCAGTCGGGAAATCCAGAACCGTTGGCATCTCCATCCTTATCCAACGACACATTCTCATATCTATCGATATTTGTACTACTACAGATATAGTCAATGTCTAAACTGGATAAAAAGGGCAGTTCTTTTTCCTCACACAGCGCCTGTAGATATGCCTTTTCTCCTTGTTCCACCAAAGCATCCGTGGCCAGACGTGCAGACTCATTATAATTCAGGACCAATTGAGAACTTTGTCTCCAAGGGTTTTTTAGTTCTTCTACCCTGCTTTTCAGTTGTCCAACAGTCCTCACTCCTCTCCTTACCTCAGAGTTAAGCATCACTGCAGGAATATCAATAGGCTTTCTGCGGTAGATGGTGAAAACTCCGACTTGTGTGTTACAGGACCTTCCTTTGTGTACAAATCAGCTGACTGTATTGCTTTATACTTGTCACTTGCAGTGAGTTTAACTATGTATCCACATGATCTGTCCCGCTCTACAGAACTTCCTCATACTTCTGCAAGCTCCCTGTATCTACTGAGCTTTCTGAGCTTTCAGCCAAATGTTGCCCTACCCCCATCCAGTTACCTGTTTGTTGAGTTTTTTTTTTTTTTAACCTACCCAGCTAATGACTGTTGAAGTAGTTACTATCCAACTTGTTCCAGCAGGCTACAGATAAGACTTCCTGACAACCCACCCACGTGCTGTTTCATTGGACAATATAATGCTGGCTAGATGGTTCCTTCTATTGTTCCCTCTTAATAGCACCTCCAATAGCTATTGCCCTGGGAAGTAACACTTTCTGATCCTTGCCGCATTTACATATTCAATGGGGGCACATTTACTAAAGTGTTTGTGCCTGTTTGCAGCCTAAAAAAATACTATTTTAGACAGTCTTATTTTTTTAGTTGCATTTACTACTGAATTTGCGCCTGATTTGGAGGCTTTTGCACCTCATTCACCTTTTTTGATTTTTAGGCTAGACTTGTGTTGCAGAAAAGTTGCACAACATTTATTATAATGATGGGCAATGGTGTTACAGTAGGACACGATAAGTTGGATTTCTGTGTGACTGACGCGTCGCAGTCGCAGCGCAACACCATTACAAAAAATGTTGCGTGACATTGGTGTGACAAATGTTCCAATGTAGTTGTGTCCTTGCACAACACATGTCGCCATGCTTCCCTAGCCGTAGCCTTATTCAGAAGTTTTCTAACTGTTGCAACTTCTTTCCGACTTATTTATGTAGGTGCCCATTTTTTGTGCTGAATTTGTCGCAAAAACAGTCTTTCCATCCTGACTCAGGGCTGGCATACATTTTTTTGTCAGTTTTGAGCAGTGAAGTGCGACTTTTTTTGTATTAAAAGTCACACATTTGGGGAGACGTGCAACTGTTCTATTTTTTGGCGGGAGCTGCTGAACGGTCACGTGGATATGGACAGTGCACGGTGTGCTGTCTGCATCTTTTGAAGCCCCATTGAAGTGAATGGGTTTGTGTCCGACCTGCCGAAAATGTGGATTGGGTGAAAACTAAAACAATGGTCTTGTGCATGAGCCCTAATAAAAATACGCCTAGTCTAATTCAGGAAGTTCTATGCGACTTTTAATAAATACTCGGCAAAAGGAAAACAGCCAAATGAAATACGCCGGTCTATTTTTATGGCCAAATACTTTTATTATTTTATTGTAGAAATCTTCAAAAAATTTAAGTAAAAGTGTTAGCAAAAACTAAGTATAAAAAATCTAAATATCTACAGCAGCAATATTTAGGAGAGCAGATATGGTTATAATTTAAGGGTTACATCACACAGTTTTGTCTCAAGCATTTTTTGCCCCCCCCCCCACAGAAAAACGCTCATTAAATGCCTGATTGGAATTTTTTGTATTCTTTTTTAGACATTTTTGCCCATATAGTGGGGTTTAAAGGAGAACTGACTTACTTGCCCATAGCAACTAATCAGATTTCACCTTTCATTTTTCAGAGCTCCTTTGGAACATGAAAGGTGGAATCTGATTGGTTGCTATGGGCAACTAAGCCAGTTCTACGATACACCAGTTTGATAAATCTTCCCCATTTGGGTTTTAGCATTTCTAATGGCCTTTTTCATGACTAGTATTTTTAGGCCTCATGAAGACGACCATATTTTGTTTCCTTGTCCGTTTCGTTTTTTTGCTGATAGGATGCTGACCCATTCATTTCAATGGGTCTGCAAAAAATGCGGACAGCACACTTTGTGCTGTTCGCATCAGTATGTACGTTCCGTAGCCCCACAAAAAAATAGAGCATGTCCGATTTTTTTCTAGTTTGCGGACAAAGGATAGGCATTATTACAATGGATCCACAAAAATAACGGATCCGCAAAAAAAAGGATGCCATACGGATGTCATCCGTTTTTTTTTGCAGATCTGCAATTTGCGAAAACGCAAAACATATACGGTTGTGTGCATGAGGACTTAATTAGAGGAAAGTGTGTGCCTTCAGTGTAATGTCACTTCCCTTGTAGATCTGTATGGGGAATAAAAGCAATGATTAAAAATGCCAACACACACTGCACATGCATTTTTTCAACCTGAAGGTCTAAGGCCTCTTTCACACTTGTGTTCTGAGGATCTGGCAGGCACTTCCATCCCGCCGGATCCATCAGAACGCAAGTTGCCTGAAAGCATTAGAAGACTGATCAGGATCCTGATCAGTCTTCTAATGCTTTTAGGTTACTATGGCAGCCAGGACGCTATTAAAGTCCTGGTTGCCATAGTAGGAGCGGGGGAGCGGTATACTTACAGTCCGTGCGGCTCCCGGGGCGCTCCTGAATGACGTCAGAGCGCCCCATGCCCATAGATCACGTGATGGATCCATGCATGTGGGGCGCCCTGACGTCACTCTGGAGCGCCCCGGGAGCCGCACGGATGGTAAGTATACTGCTCCCCCGCTCCCCACTACATTTTACCATGGCAACCAGGACTTTAGCGTCCTGTCTGCCATGGTAACAATTGAGAAAAAGCAAAACGTCGGATCCGGCGATGCGCCGAAACGACGTTTAGCTTAAGGCCGGATCCGGATTAATGCACTTCAATGGGCATTAATTCCGGATCCGGCGTTACGGCATGTCTTCCGTATTTTTGGACGGAGACAAATCCGCAGCATGCTGTGCTTTTGTCAACGTCCAAAAAACGTTCACATACTGAACGGAAGACATCCTGATGCATCCTGAACGGATTGCTCTCCATTCAGGATGCATTAGGATAATCCTGATCAGTATCTTTCCGTCCTAGTGCCCCGAGGACGGAACTCTAGGACGGAAAGCAAAAACGCCAGTGTGAAAGAGCCCTAACCCTAAGTTCACACTTGCGCGTTTTACAGCACGTTTGGATGCTGTCCGCATCCGTTGCTCCGTTCCATGGCCCCGCAAAAAAAAATAGAGCATGTCCTATTCTTGTCCGTTTTGCGGACAAGAATAGGCATTTTTATAATGGGCACGTTACGTAAATTGCGGAACGGAACGCGGAGCAGCTTCCGTGTTTTCCGGATCCGCAGTTTGCAGACCGCAAAACACCAACGGTCGTGTGCATGTAGCCTAAGCCTACATGCACACGGCAGTGGTTTTTTGCGGCCTCCGTTCCATTTTTTTGGCGGATCTGATGGTTTCCCATCCATTTCTATGGATCCGTTAAAAATGCGGATGCCTCTTCCGTTGCCTGATTGTGAGCCAAAACTACAGTATTTTTCTCCCTATAAGGCCTCTTTCACATCTGCACTGTGAGGATCCGGCGTGCACTTCCGTCGTCGGAAATGCCTGCCAGATCCGTCACAACGTAAGACAACTGAAAGCATTTGAAGACTGATCAGTCTTCAATATGCTTTCAGGTTACCATGGCAGCCAGGACGCTACTAAAGTTCCTCGATGACGTCACCGGGTAAGTAACTTCTCCCCCGGCTCCCCGCTGCTTTTCCATGGCAGTCGGGACTTTAGTAGCGTCCTGGCTGCCATGGTTACCATTCTTAAAAGCTAAACTTTGGATACGGCGATGCGCCGAAACGACGTTTAGCTTAAAGTTGGATCTGGATTAATGCTTTTCAATGGGCATTAATTCCGGATCCGTCTTTGCAGCATGTCTTCAGGCTTTTTGGCCGGACATGCTGCGGATTTTGCTATGGCCAAAAAACGTTCCGGTCCTGAACTGAAGACATCCTGATGCATCCTGAACGGATTTCTCTCCATTCAGAATGCATTGGGATAATCCTCATCAGGATTTTTCCGGCATAGAGCCCCGACGACAGAACTCTAGGACGCAAAGGAAAAGCGCAGATGTGAAAGGGGCCTAAGACGCTCCGGCCCATAAGAGGTTTTAGAGAAGGACAATAAGAATAAAATATTTTTTATTAGACCTCAGCTCACATCTCTAATCAGACCCTCAATGTTAGGGCGCATGCACACAAACGTTTTTTGCATTCCGTATTCGGGCCGTTTTTTGCGTTCCGTATACTATCCATATACGGAACCATTCATTTCAATGGGTCCTCAAAAAAAACGGAAGGTACTCGGTGTGCATTCAGTTTCTGTATGTCCGTATTTCCGTTCCGAAAAAAAATAGAACATGTCCTATTATTGTCCACATTACGGACAAGGATAGGACTGTTCTATTAAAGGCCAGCTGTTCTGTTCCGCAAAATATGGAATACATACGGAAGTCATCCCTATTTTTACGGATCCGTTATTGCGGACCACAAAATACATACGGTCGTGTGCATGAGGCCTTAATAAGACCTCAGATCAGATCCACAATCAGACCTCAGCTCAGAGCCCAATGTGAATGACCCCCAATCAGACCTCAGATCAGGCTCCAATGTGAATGACCCCCAATGAGAGCTCAGATTAGGCTCCAATGTGACTGACCCCCAATCAGACCACATATTACAGCCCCAATATAAATAAGACCCCCATTCGGACCTGAGATGAGACCCCCATACCACGTATCAGCCCACAGCCTCATTTAATCAGCCCCCATGCCTCAGATCACACAAAATAAAAAATCCACTTACCTCTCCTGCTCCGGACTTTGCCGCTCCTCACCACCAGCGCTCTGTCTTCTTCTTCCTTCTTCTTTATCTTCACAGCCCAGTCTTCCTCCGTACTATTCGGCCCATAAGGCCTCATATACACGACCGTTGTTTTGGTCCGCGTCCGAGCCGCATATTTTGCGGCTCGGGCGCGGACCCATTCACTTCAATGGAGCTGCAAAAGACGCGTTCCGTGGCCCCACAAAAAAAATAGAGCATGTCCATGTCCGTTTTGCGGACAAGAATAGGCATTTCTACAATGGGCTTCCGTGTTTTGAGGATCTGCGGTTTGCAGACCGCAAAACAAATACGGTCATGTGCATGAGGCCTTAGACTGATAAGGTGAAAAATACGGTAGGTGCAGGTCACAATAACTGATGGCAATAACTGACCAAATAACTGAAGTGTGAACCTGGCCTAACACCAGCATAAGGGTCCCTACACACACACATATTGTCTAGCATTTACCAGTAAAAAATTACCAGAATAACGGCATGTAATTTTTTTAGGGCAACTGCATTTTTTTGCTTTTTCTTTTTTTTGTTTTTGCAAAGTGTGTCTTACCACTAGCATTCTCTTCATGGGATTTTCCCCTATAGAAAAGGTGAGGTGAAAACACCTGAAAAAATGACAAGAGCTCCCAAAGCAAGAAAGACAAAATAAAACTGCTTCTCCAATCCAATCCCGGCAGACTGTGTTTGGCTGCAGTGATAGATAACATCCCACATGACTGCTGCAGACAATTATTGTGCTTTTTCCAACTGAGACCAGTGATTGCCATGCAGAAGTTGATGGATGGCGACCAAAAGACCAGTGAAGAGAGCCTGGGAACCAGAAAAGTGTGGCGGATAGCAGGTGAGTATGGATTTCTCTAGGGGTCTCCATAGCAAAATTTAGTATGGGCCCGCCCAGTTTCCCAGTACACATGAGTCAATCACTCCCAGGCAATGCGGAAAGCAAAGCGCCACACCCAAGGTTTCTGATGAATATACATTACACTTTTTTTTAAGTGGACAACATTTTCATTTAAAGAATTATAATGAAAAAGTTACCCTCGGCCTCACCCACATTATCCGACTTCTATGTCTGCCAAGAGGAATAGGTGCTTTATAAATATGGCTCCTATTCTGAACATCATATTTCTCAATGTATTTACACCAGACGACTGGCATAAATACATTGATAAATCCCTTGCTTCCCATCTGTTACGAAGATAGCTGCCTGCAGCCACCGCTAGGGGGAGCTCAGTGCATAGTAATGTATACACTTACAATTGACTAGTGCTTCTAGTGGTGGCTGCATGAAAATGCCCTGTCTGTAGTAGTTGCGTGTTCTGCCTCCATTAAAAGTATGCCACTGGATTATCCACAGGTATTTAAGGCTGAGCTCTGAATTAAAAACAAAAAAACTAAATCTTTAAGGCTTTTTGCATGTATATGGTCTATTGCTCTATTCAGCAACAGTATACGTAGATGTAGAGTCAAGGACGGGATTGTATCCAGTGCTGTTAGATCAGGAAATCCGTTCCCATAGCTTCCTTCTTTTGTGAGTTATATATATCAACAGTGGAATCTTCTCTCTTGTCCTGATGTTTTGCTGCAATGTATCAGAGAAGGTAATATTTCTCAGCCTAGAGTCCAGGCTAGGGATAAGCGAATCGACTTTGGATGAAACATCCTAAGTCGATTCACATAATACTTTGCATAACACTTCATGTGCATGAGCCCTTACCCTAGGTACACACCTAAGCGTTTTACAGCGCGTTCAAACGCGCTGTAAAACGCACATGTGAAAAGCCATGCTTCCCTATGGGCATGGTTCACATTTGGGCGTTGTACAGCGCGTTTGAACGCGCTGTAAAACGCCCCACGCCCAAACAAGTACATGAGCTTCTTTGGGGCGTTTTAACGCGCCTATGGACAATGATGCCATAGGGGAGAATCACTGAATCGCGCGTATGACGCGCGTTTCTTAGTTACAAATACGCGCGTCATACGCGCGATTCAGAAACGCCTAGGTGTGTTCCCAGCCTTAATGTTAGATCAGTGGCATTCCGAGTGCGGTTAAGCATCTTATGCCCTTACCTGTGCAATCATGGTGAGCAGGAACGCATATGGGATTTTTGGTGCAGATAGCTGTCAGCCGAACAAATATGTAGCCGACAGTATCTTGTTCATGACTGGCTTAAAATATATGAAGTCTTAATATAAGAAAATATAGATAACATTCTTAAGGAGGTTCTCTGATTTCATCATAATATTTTTTATCTGCCCAGAGAACCTCAAACACTTCATATTTTTGCCCCATATATCTATTTTTATCGTCAGCACTTTCCTTCCCCTGTTCTGGCATCAGTTCATCCTGGCAGGGTATTTACAAGCAGAACTTCCTGTTTTCATCAGCTTTCTGCAGGATTTTCTAACCAGTTCCAGCATGCTTTGCTCTGTAATGTTTCACAGAACTTGCTCCCCCTGCCAAAATGATCTCTCTGTCCTCCTACACCTCCATTCTTCACGTTAGCTAGGCGGAGCAAGCCCTGTGTAACATTGCAGAGCATGCTGGGGTTGATTAGAAAATTAAACAGGAAGCTGATGAAACCAGGAAGTTCTGCTTGTAAACATCCTTCTAGGACAGGAGGAGAAAAGTGCTGACATGCAAAACAGGCATATGGGGCAACAATAAGCAATAGGGCAGAGTAAAAAATCCTTATGAAACCAGAGAACTCCTTCAACATAGACAACAGTCAGCATTGTACATGGGTATTTTCTGTAATGCCTATAATATTTCTATTCATTGTATTGGATTGAGAAGTTGAACTTGGAGTTAGTTCTTCTATGGATCCCATGCTGGCTGCTATCTCAGCTCTTTTGTTCAGGAATAATACTTGGTTTTAATTTATGGTAATGTTTGGCAAACCTGTTTGTTTCCTAAGCATCCATTCAGATTACAAATGTAATTTTCCCACCACTTCAGATTAAAATGGTAGGTAACATTATACCATGATATTAAATAATACAGTTTATCAATTTGACTTAAAAAGTAGCAGGAGAACAGAGAGGGCTTGAATAGATGTATAGTAAACTGCACAGCCGGATTTCATGTTTTCTACTTGGCCTGGTCCTTTCGTCTTGTAGGGAGTGTTCTGAAACTACTTACTCAATTAGAATTTCCTCTCTTATCTGAACAACTCCATAAACAAGGTCAAGGTATAGTGAAAAGAAAAAAATACTTTGTGATTGTTCTGCTTGCACAATCTACAACTAGCTGACCAAGTGACTATTGCAGTTCTCAAGAAGGAATACAAAAAATACATTTTTAAGACTCTGCATGCAGTATTTTTTTTCCGTCTAAAAAAACACAATCTAAATGGATGCTAAATGTGCATAACAATACACAGGATCCTTTTTTTTCTTTTGTGCACCTCATCATGGATGCAGACCTATTCACTTGAAGGTGGAAGGTGCGGTGCAGAGGTACGGAGCCCCACAGAAGCAATACAGAGTGCTTCCGTGGGCTTTCCGTCAGTGCCTCAATGCACACAGCAATCATTTGGTCCAACAAGGTTTGTCATGGCCAAAGTCATCAGGTAGCCCCAGCCTAATTCTGTACAAAGGAGACGGAAATGTGGTGGAGCACTGTGGTACTGTATCTGTACCCATTAACCATAAGAAATGTAGAGTAAAAAAAAAAAAAAGTTTTATGTCTCTAACTATGGGTATGACATCTCTTCCGGTGGGTTCTATAGTCTAAACGAGGGCATATTTATTTTTTTAATCAAAATGGTTTGTGCTTCTTATGTCAAATCAGATGACAGGATTGTCCCATGGAAAATATACATTTTTCAAACCAGCACCTGGATCTGATTAATTTTGTAATTGCATGTAATAAAGAATTAGCCACCGGGTCATTCAAAAAATTGTATCTGTACAGTGCCACCTGCTGTTTGTTCATTTCCTTATTTCTCTGTCTAGATTCTTGAGATTGTCACACATGCTCAGTTCTATCCTTCAGCTGCCACTAACCATATATACTGATAGAAGCTGTGACAGTTGAAGGGACAGAGTTGCAGTAAGAAGGACACACCCCTTAAAAAAGGGCACAGTGTCTGAGCTGCACTAGAAAGGACAAACCTTTTGAGAAATGACATACCCATTGAGCTGCCGAACTGAAATAAATGTAGCAGAACAACAGGAGCAATGAATGGAGAGATCTCTGGTTCCTTGGTTATAGGGCTGGTTCTATCTTAGAAAGACATTATCGTGTACTATATGATGTCAGATTTTATTTTTTAAATTAATCATGGTATAATTAGTGGTATTAAACAGCCCACATGTATTGCTATACATATGTATACATATCTACTTTACCAGGACAAAGGATCAAGGCTTAATATGCATGTGTAGTGCCCTGGAGCAGGAATACTTTGAAGTCTGGACATTTGTGAACATTTGCCCCTGTTTCCCCTACGCAAAGTAATCAACTCCTCACTTTAAACGGTTAAGGCTACTTTCACACTGGCGTTGGTTCCGATCCGTCTGGTATTTGCACAGACGGATCCGCACCTATAATGCAAACGTTTGTATCCGTTCAGAACGGATCCGTTTGCATTAGTTAAAAGAAAAATGACAAAGTCTAAAACGGATCCGTCTTAAACACCATTGAAAGTCAAAGGGGAACGGATCCGTTTTCAAATGCACCATATTGTGTCATTCAAAACGGATCCGTCCCCATTGACTTACAGTTTCAGTTTCGTCAGACGGACACCAAAACGCTGCAAGCAGCGTTTTGGTGTCCGCCTCCAGAGCGGAATGGAGGCGGAACGGAGCCAAACTGATGCATTCTGAACGGATCCTTAACCATTCAGAATGCATTGGGGCTAAACTGATCCGTTTGGGGCTGCTTGTGAGAGCCTTGAAACGGATCTCACAAGCGGATCTCCAAACGCCAGTGTGAAAGTAGCCTAACTTGATTTTTACTGTTTAATACTGTGTAACTAACTATGTTGTGATATACTGTATATCCTGTTCATTTGCACTGTATTTGCACAGCGGTGTGGAAAGGGTTAATTATTACTGAGGTACTTTTCGGACCTTCTAGCTAATAATGAGAAGCTGGTAATTTTCCACAGCTACCATAAGATTTAAAAAAGAGAATGTTTTGGAGGGAAAAAGACAGACTTGTTTACTACCAAAACCAGACAGACTGACCTTTTGAATGTTTCGTTTAGCTATGTTATTATGCTTGAAAACCTGTTTTTGCCTGGAAAAACTGCTGTGTCATTGCCTTTCAGTATTATTGAAGCTCTAATACAAGTCTATGGGAGATGGGAGTTGTAACATTGTATTTGTTTGTGCTGAGATTCTCCACTTACCAGCCTTTGTCCAGGGCACCAGCCTTCTGAAAGAGACAGGAGCAGCTAGCTCATACCTTTTCTCAGCATCAAACCCTTCTGCCAGAGTAGACTGGAGAAGCCAACCCTATGCCTCTCCTCCATTGTTTTGCATAGGTGACACACTCCCTCTCCACAGCGCCGCCGGCATCCCGCTTGTCAGGAGGAGCGAGGACACTGCCGGCGTTCTCGTCTCTATAACAAGGGGGAGGGGAGGTCCCGGGCACACTCGCTTCCTTATCGGCGGTGATAAGCCTGCTGACCACAGAATGCCTGTGATTGGTCTTTCTACCCTCACTAGCTTTTTCTTATTGTGACTTTCTGTGTGTTTGGACTTCCGCTCTGTTTTTGACCTCAACCTTGTGACCTCCGTGTAATTGACGTGACTTCTTGGCTTCTGACTCCAGTTTGTGTTTTGACCCTGTTATTGTTTTGCTCCCTGAGTACCTGCGTGACCTCCTGCCTTTGACCTTGGCTTGCCTGACTCTGTTACGGTACTACTCTTATCTTCTTTAGCCCCTGCACGTATCCAAGCGAGGGACTGCCGCCAAGTTGTATGCCGGTTAGGACGGGCCATGCAAGTAGGCAGGAACAGAGGTGGGGTGGAGTTTAGGGCTGCACTTATCCCTAAACTCCACCCTCTATCCCTGTTGTGACACTGAATTCCTACAGTAAAGAAGCACACTGGTTTACTACAAACCCTGACTCTCTGGACCTTTTTTTCATTGGGGTGCACCAACATGTAGTGACACCACAACGGTGTCCGGGGGACCCACTGCACATGCGCTCTATACGTTTTGCCTGTAGTGTGTATAGGAACTATATGGGCAGAATAATCTACCCATGCAGCCTGTAGATGTAAAAGTCCAATTAGGTTTACTGCTTCTTTAGGCTACATGCTCAAAATATGGATCCCAGATAGAAATGTCCATATCTTCATGAGCCTCTATTGCACCTCCATGCACCTCTTTCCTATACAGATACACACAGATGGTTTTTGTAATGTATTCCACAAGTCATATTCCAGAGATATAAAAATTAGAAGAAGGTGTCTCTTAGAGGCAGTACATGGCCTAAATCCATAATATAGACCCTGGATCTATAATAGACGCAACACATGACTCCCTACAAGGTCTAGGCTTTGCCATGTACATAGGCCCTTAAATGAACTCACTAAACAACTATGGCTTTGGGAGCATGTGATTCTGTACAGTCACCTCAAGGCACCCTCAAGATCTTGCTTATGTGAAACACAGCAATGAGGAAAAGGAAAGGGTTGGGTCATGAAGCAAAAAGTATTGATCGGAAAACTGGACAAGACAGAAGTCAGGAATGTGGCCAGATGATTCGTGACAGAGATAGCGCACATGTAATGTGCTTCTGATAAATCCAGGCCCTTGTTAACACAGGAAGTACAAAGAATATTAGTGTCATATACAGTTTTTTGATCTGAATTATGGAAAAAAAATTAAAAGCAGTTCTAAGAACGAAACATGCTTCTATAGAACCCATGTGGCTTCTTTATAAATCATTTGCCAGAAAGAAATTGGTATTTTGTGGCATTTTTTGAATTTTTTCTTTAATTTTTGGTGTGTTTTTAATGCAAAAAAGCCATCTACAAATGTTCGCTGAAAGTCTATGGAAAACATGCAGGACATACAAGTGACTTTTTTTTCCATTTGGTGGTGACTGTTTATGACTGTTTAGCATATTAAAGCTTTGGCATTTTTGCAGGCATTCTGCTATCTCCTTCTTTATAGGGAAAAAATGCCTGAAAATAAAAATGCCATTCACATACTTGTTTTAAAAAAAACAAAACAAAAAGCCATTAAAAAGTCTTACAAAGTGTTCTTTGGTGGCTTCTTTAGTGTTAAAAAAGGTGGGGGAGCAAATTTGTGTGCATAGGAGCTCTTAAATGGGTTTTCCAGGAATTTTATATTCATGACGTCATACACCCAGTACCTCCACCAATCACCTGATCGCAAGTAGTTCCAGTGCCAGAAGTTGATGCCAGAACTAAACAGCTCCATCCACTGTGTAGTGGACAGAGCTGGTAACCGCAGTGTTGCTTCAGTGGGAGCAGTGCTAGAGTAACCAGCTCTGTCCACTGCACAATGAACAGTGCTATGTAGGTCAAGTGCCGAAGCTACTCGGGAACAACTGATCAGTGGAGGTGCAAGGTGATGGACCCACATCTGATATTCATGGTCTCATCTCAGCACAGGCAATCAGTGTAAAAATTCTGGAACCCCTTTAAGGCTCTTTTGTATGGTCTGATGATTGAAAGAATAACCAATAAACATTCAGCTGATTAACTGAGCAAACGCTTGTTTTGTTTGTCCGGCTAAGCTGATTTTTGCTGGTAAGTCAGGAGCACATCTCCCCTTGTAAAGAGGGGATACAGTGTTTAAAGTGTGTAAGAGGAGGGGTACTAGTGATTGTATTAATGATTTTTCATTCAAATCATAGACCAGTGGAAAAAAGAGCAATAACGAGCGCTGATCAACTTGTAGATTGTTGCTTATCGCTCATTGTAGGCAGATAGGAACCTTACAGCATGATGTGAATAGGAAAAAAAAATGCATACTGAAACTGAATATTACTGTGAGTGTGGATGGTACAAATATAAACTCAAAAAAATCTGTTTTAGCATATGTTACTGCTGCTGCAGCATTATGCATAAAGCAATCTTTAGTTTCTCAACATACCAGTTTATCCCTTAGTTACGACTGTTTTAACCCCTACAATATGAGGATCTTCTCAAAATGGCTCCTCTGCCAGTTCTCTGAGGCCAAAACCGCCTTCCCTCACTTCACATACACACTTGCTGTATCCAGCAGCTTCCTACAAGCCAATCAGATTTGATTACTGAGAGACACGCCTCCTCACTCTGAAGCCTAATGCAGGCATGCTGTGTGAAGGACCGCCCCTCTGTCTTCTGTTTATACTAAAGGGAAGAAAGACAAGCCCTAGTAACGGTCTTTTAAAGCTACGCTTCTCCCTGCCTATGACGTGCTCCACTGCAATTGGACAGCTCACATCCAGGGAGAAGGAGACGCCCCTTGAGAAACCCGGCCATCTCCTCCTTCCTGTACCGATGCTGCTAATTAGCATACAGTGCACGGATGAAAACATTCGGTGTCGCTAGGGAGGCTCGTCCCCGTCCCCGCCTCCTATTGGCTGCTCCCCCCGACACAGGATGTTTTAATCCGTGCCCGGAGAGAAGCAGCGGCGGCGGTGCGGGGACCAGGAGCGCTACAGGGAGCGGGGTAGGTATATTCCATGTGGGGTGCCGTGGGACACTTTATACTCTTGGTCTTGGATAACCCCTTTAACCTCTTTCCGACCGCCTCACGCAGGATTGCGTCCTGCGGGCGGTCGGTTCATTCCTCCTTGACGCGCTCCTGAGCCCGGTGGAACGCAAATGGAACGCACCGCCGGGCTCAGGACAAGTTCGTCACCAGCCTGCCAGCCAATGATCAGCGCTGGCAGGCTGGTGATTTTCAAAATCACCTATGGAAATAGGTGATATAAGTTTTATTTATAAATATATGGCTTTTATAAGGGATCTGTGCCATGTGCTGGGTCCTTTTCATCGGTTGGACCCAGCACAGAGCACAGATCCCAAGTAAGTGCACCAATCACTACATATCAGGCCCTGATCACCCCCATCACCCTAATTAACCCCTTGATCACCTGTCAATACATAGTGAAAGGGAAAAAGTAATCAGTGTCACTTTTGTGAACTGTCACTTTTTTTTTTTCACCAGTATTGACTGTTAGGTTTAGGTTAGTTTAGGTCCCTTTGGTAGGTAGTTAGCGTTAGCGCCCAGCCCACCGCACCGCAGTCACTGATTCGCTGATTAGCGTAGCGCTAATCAGCGTTTGTACTTTATAGTATCTGTAAGTGATCAGAACTGATCACGGTCAGATCTATAATAGTATTACTGTCACTTTAGTTCGCCCTCCACCCCAAATGCAGTGTTTGCCCGATCAGACCTGATCGGTCGCCCACACCTGCGCTCACCTACGCCCGCCTCGCCGCAGTGACAAAAAATTTTTTTTTGTATCACTGCACAATCACTTCACAAGCGCTGCGGCGATAAAAAATCAGTTTTGATCTTTTTTATCAATCGCAGCGGCTTCTGTACTTCGCTACACTCCCATTTGTAAGACAGGCTTGCTTTTTTTCTTGGGTAGTCTCAGGGAATACCCCCTAAATTTAGTCGCCCAAATGTCAAACAAGGGGTATTCCTCTGAAGAGGCCTACAGGATTCTGACCCAGTCGGATGAGGAATGGGAACCCTCATCTGACGAATCTAGCGGGTCAGAATACGAACCTGTAGAGAGCAGTGGCAGTCTGACCCAAAGTTCGGACGAGGAGGTTGAGGTCCCTGATAGAACCAGGCGTACCCGGCCCCATGTTGCTAGACCGCAGGTTGCGCAGGATCCGCTTCAAGGGCAGCAGAGTGGGGCTGGCGCTGCCGGATTACGTGGTGAGGCATACACCAGTAGCGCAGCCCGTCCTGGACCTAGTACCAGCACTGCCGTACAACATGGTGAAGTGGCGAGCACCAGAAGGGCAGTTGAAGCTGGTACGGTGGCACGTGCAGTAGTTTCCCGTCGCAGCCACCGCAAAGACAGGCCCGTAGAGCCCTAGAGTCCCTGAGGTGCTGGCAAATCCTGATTGGCAGCCCCCAACTTCAGCCGCACCAGTAGTTCCCCTTTCACCGCCCAGTCAGGAGTTCGGTGGAAACAGCTCAGATAGGATCGGCGCTGGGGTTTTTGAGCTGTTTTTCACTGCGGAGCTCTATGACTTAGTCGTGGCAGAAACAAATCGGTATGCCACTCAATTTATCGCCGACAACCCGGGAAGCTTCTATGCCCAGCCTTTCCGGTGGAAACCAGTCCAAGTTTCCGAACTTAGAACTTTTCTGGGCCTTCTCCTCAACATGGGCATTACAAAAAAACATGAATTGCGGTCATATTGGTCCACGAACCCAATTCATCACATGCCCATGTACTCTGCTGCCATGTCCAGGGTCCAGGACACGTTTTGAGACCATCCTGCGTTTCCTGCACTTTAGTGACAACACCACCTCCCGTCCCAGAGGCCACCCAGCTTTTGACCGGCTCCACAAAATTCGGCCCCTCATAGACCATTTCAACCTGAAATTTGCAGATTTGTATACCCCTGCACAAAACATCTGCGTAGACGAGTCCCTAATACATTTTACCGGGCGCCTTGGCTTCAAGCAGTACATCCCAAGCAAGCGTGCCCGGTATGGGGTCAAATTGTATAAGCTCTGTGAAAGGGCCACAGGCTATACGCACAAATTTCGGATCTATGAGGGAAAAGATCAGACCCTGGAGCCGGTCGGTTGCCCTGACTACCTGGGGAGCAGTGGGAAGATAGTCTGGGACTTGGTGTCACCCTTATTCGGCAAGGGGTACCATCTTTACGTGGACAACTTTTACACAAGTGTGGCCCTCTTCAAGCATTTGTTCCTAGAACAGATTGGCTGCTGTGGCACCGCGCGACCTAGTCGCCGGGGCTTCCCCAACGGCTCATTACCACCAGACTTGCAAGGGGGCAGAGGGCTGCATTGTGTAACGAAGAACTGCTCGCGGTGAAATGGAGAGACAAGCGTGACGTTTACATGCTCTCCTCCATTCACGCAGACACGACAGTCCAAATTGAACAGGCAACCAGTGTCGTTGAAAAGCCCCTCTCGGTCCACGACTATAACCTCCACATGGGAGGGGTGGACTTCAACGACCAGATGTTGGCCCCGTATTTGATTTCCGATGCACCAGACGCTGGTATAAGAAGGTGTCTGTATATTTATTTCAATTGGCTGCCTATAATAGTTACGTTCTCTACAGTAAGGCTGGGAGAACAGGATCCTTCCTAAAATTTCAGGAAGAGATCATTTCGAACTCCTGTATCCAGGAGGTTCCGTGGCCCCATCCACCAGTGTAGTTAGCCGTCTACACGAGCGGCACTTCCCTAGCGTTGTGCCTGGTACCTCAACCCAACCGCCACCCCGAAAAAGATGTCGTGTCTGTAGCAGGAGTGGAATAAGGCGTGACACCCGTTATTTCTGTCCTGACCACCCTGCCCTATGCCTAGGGGAGTGTTTCCGGAAGTACCACACTCAGGTACACTTAGGGACCTAGGGATTGCAGGACACAGGTAGTTTTTACAATCAGGCTCAAGGGTCTCTCAGGACACTAGGTTTTGAGAGACCCTAACACATAGGGGACGGTGCTGCTGTGCTGCTGTGCTACTGCAGAAGTGTGAAACGGTAGAAACGTCTCCTTTCACTTGGGATAACGTGTATAGTGTACTTCTCACCATCTCTGTGTGATTTACACTTTACACATTGTCCCATGGGAAAGGAGAGGTTTCTGCTAGGAAAATAAAGAGTGAAATGGTTAAAAAAAGAAAAAAAAATTAAACAGGTAGCAAGAAAAAAAAAATCTTGAGTTAGTTCAGGTTTTAAAAGTTCCGTTTTTTTTTCATGTTCAGGTTTTATTCATGTTTTATAAAGTTTGCAACGTTCAAGTTATGTGCCTGTTGCCTGTTTTTTCTTCTTTTTTTTTTTTTTCCCCCTAACCACCCTTTATTTTCCAGGTAGATCAACGGACCAACCGATGAAAACGCTGCAGCACTGATGTGAATTCTGAGAGAAGCATTGCGCTGCTGTCAGAGGACACGTGAAGTCGGTGTATGCGGCGCTGCAAGACGAGATTTCTCCTCTGCAGGACAGGTACGTTTGCCCTGGCATATGAGCTGAGGAGAGGTGTTGGAGTTCATATGCTTTGGCAAACACTTTGTATCAAAAATCTGGCAAAGATGTCTTCCTCCACAACGATCGATTGATCGATGTGAATGGAGAAATCACGTTTGCCAGGACATAGGAGCTGAAGTGGGTATGGATGTTTGGGCGGAGCCCCTATGTCCTGGCAATCGCCAGGCCCCTCTATTTTTTTTGCATATTTTTTGGCAGAGATTTTTTCATCCACATCGATCGATGCGAATGAGGAAATCTGTGCCGTTCATTTTTTCTTTCAGCCCAGAGGCTGAAAGAAAAAAAAATCTCATTACCTGTATGCTCCATATAAGGAGAATAGCAGAAACTCCTAATGCTAGACAAACATGTAATGATTGCGGAGACCCTCAAATGCCAGAGCAGTACAAAAACCTCACATGTGACCCCATTTTGGAAATAAGACACCCCAAGGTATTCGCTGAGGGGCATATTGGGTCCATGAAAGATTGAATTTTTTGTCACAAGTTAGCAGAAAGGGAGACTTTGTGTGAAAAAACAAAAAAAATCAAATTCCGCTAACTTGTGCCAAAAAAAAAAATCTTGTATGAACTCACCATGCCCCTCACAGAATACCTTGGGGTGTCTTCTTTCTAAAATGGGGTCACATGTGGGGTATTTATACTGCCCTGGCATTTTAGGGGCCCTAAAGCGTGAGAAGAAAAATGCGTAAAAATGCCCTCCTGAAAGGTACTCATTGGAATTGGGGTTCCTTTGTGCATCTTGGCTGCAAAAAAGTGCCACACATGTGGTATCGCCATACTCAGGAGAAGTAGGGCAATGTGTTTTGGGGTGTATTTTTACATATACCCATGCTGGGTGAGAGAAATATCTCTGTAAATTGACAACTTTGTATAAAAAAATTGAAAAAGTTGTCATTTACAGAGATATTTTTCACACCCAGTATGGGTATATGTAAAAATACACCCCAAAACACATTGCCCTACTTCTGCCGAGTACGGCGATACCACGTGTGGCACTTTTGCAGCCAAGATGCGCAAAGGGCCCTAAATCCAATGAGTACCTTTAGGATTTCACAGGACATTTCTACTCATTTGGATTCCAAACCGCTTCTCACGCTTTAGGGGCCCCTAAAATGCCAGGGCAGTAAAATACCCCACAAGTGACCCCATTTTAGAAAGTAGACACCCTAAGGTGTTCTGTGAGGGGCAAAGTGAGTTCATGTAAAATTTTATTTTTGTCACAAGTTAGTGGAATATGAGACTTTGTAAGAAGAAAAAAAAAAACATTTCTGCTAACTTGTGACAAAAATAAAAACTTCCATGAATTCACTATGCCCATCAGCGAATACCTTAGGGTGTCTACTTTCAGAATGGGGTCAATTGTGGGGTATTTTTATTGTCCCGGCATTTTAGGGGCCCCTAAAGCGTGAGAAGGAGTTTGGAATCCAAATGCGTAAAATGCCCTGTGAAATCCTAAAGGTACTCATTGGATTTAGGGCCCCTTGCACGTCTTGGCTGCAAAAAGTGGCACACATGTGGTATCGCCGTACTCAGGAGAAGTAGGGCAATGTGTTTTGGGGTGTATTTTTACATATACCCATGCTGGGTGAGAGAAATATCTCTGTAAATTGACAACTTTGTATAAAAAAATGGAAAAAGTTGTCATTTACAGAGATATTTTTCACACCCAGTATGGGTATATGTAAAAATACACCCTAAAACACATTGCCCTACTTCTGCCGAGTACGGCGATACCACATGTGTGGCACTTTTGCAGCCAAGATGCGCAAGAGGCCCTAAATCCAATGAGTACCTTTAGGATTTCACAGGACATTTCTACTCATTTGGATTCCAAACCGCTTCTCATGCTTTAGGGGCCCCTAAAATGCCAGGGCAGTAAAAATACCCCACAAGTGACCCCATTTTAGAAAGTAGACACCCCAAGGTGTTCTGTGAGGGCATAGTGAGTTCATGTAAAATTGTATTTTTTGTCACAAGTTAGTGGAATATGAGACTTTGTAAGAAAAAAGAAAAAAAAAAAAAACATTTCCACTAACTTGTGACAAAAAATAAAAACTTCCATGAACTCACTATGCCCATTAGCGAATACCTTAGGGTGTCTACTTTCCGAAATGGGGTCACTTGTGGGGTATTTTTACTGCCCTGGCATTTTAGGGGCCCCTAAAGCGTGAGAATCCAAATGCGTAAAAATGCCCTGTGAAATCTTAAAGGTACTCATTGGAATTAGGGCCCTTTTGCGCATCTTGGCTGCAAAAAAGTGGCACACATGTGGTATCGCCGTACTCAGGAGAAGTAGGGCAATGTGTTTTGGGGTGTATTTTTACATATACCCATGCTGGGTGAGAGAAATATCACTGTAAATTGACAACTTTGTATAAATTTTTTTAAAAAGTTGTCGTTTACAGCGGTATTTATCACACAAAGTATGGGTATATATAAAAATACACCCCAAAAGTCATTGCCCTACTTCTCCTGAGTACGGCGAAACCACATGAGTGACACTTTTTTGCAGCCAAGATGCGCAAAGGGGCCCTAAAACCAATGAGTACCTTTAGGATTTCACTGGGCAATTTTACGCATTTGGATTCCAAACAACTTCTCACGCTTTAGGGGCCCCTAAAATGCCGGGACAATAAAAATTCCACAATGGGGTCACTTGTGGGGTATTTTTATTGTCCCGCATTTAGGGCCCCTAAGCGTGAGAAGTTGTTTGGAATTCAAATGCGTAAAATTGCCCAGTGAAATCCTAAAGGTACTCATTGGTTTTAGGGCCCTTGCGCATCTTGGCTGCAAAAGTGTCACTCATGTGGTTCGCCAGTACTCAGGAGAAGTAGGGCAATGACTTTTGGGGTGTATTTTATATATACCCATACTTTGTGTGATAAATACCGCTGTAAACGACAACTTTTAAAAAAATTTATACAAAGTTGTCAATTTACAGTGATATTTCTCTCACCCAGCATGGGTATATGTAAAAATACACCCCAAAACACATTGCCCTACTTCTCCTGAGTACGGCGATACCACATGTGTGCCACTTTTGCAGCCAAGATGCGCAAAGGGCCCTAATTCCAATGAGTACCTTTAGGATTTCACAGGGCATTTTTACGCATTTGGATTCTCACGCTTTAGGGGCCCCTAAAATGCCAGGGCAGTAAAAATACCCCACAAGTGACCCCATTTCGGAAAGTAGACACCCTAAGGTATTCGCTAATGGGCATAGTGAGTTCATGGAAGTTTTTATTTTTTGTCACAAGTTTGCGGAAAATGAAATAAAAAAAAAAAAAAAACATTTCCGCTAACTTGTGACAAAAAATAAAAACTTCCATGAACTTACTATGCCCCTCAGTGAATACCTTAGGGTGTCTACTTTCCGAAATGGGGTCATTTATGGGGTGTTTCTACTGTGTGGGCATTGTAGTACGTCAGGAAACAGGACAGGTGCTCAGAAAGTCAAAGTGCGGAAATTTACTTTTTTGCACCATAGTTTGTAAACGCTATAACTTTTACCCAAACCAATAAATATACACTTATTGCATTTTTTTTTTATCAAAGACATGTAGAACAATAAATTTTGAGAAAAATTTGTTGAGAAATGTAGTTTTTTTTGACAAATTTTCAAACAGAAAGTGAAAAATGTCATTTTTTTGCAAAAATTTCGGTAATTTTTGATTAATAGCAAAAAAAGTAAAAATGTCAGCAGCAATGAAATAGCACCAAATGAAAGCTCTATTAGTGAGAAGAAAAGGAGGTAAAATTCATTTGGGTGGTAAGTTGTATGGCCGAGCAATAAAAGGTGAAAGTAGTGTAGTGCAGAATTGTAAAAAGTGGCCTGGTCATTAAGGGTGTTTAAGCTAGGGGGGCTGAAGTGGTTAAGGGACCATGAAAGGGGACAAGAGACATTAATGAAAGCTGTTATTATAAGGTAATTACAGATCTTTTGACAATCATTGACAGACTAACTCAGGTATACATGCCTAGCTGTAATAAACTAGCAAATAAAATAATATATAACAGTTACACTTTAAAATTAGTACAATAAACTGGATCAGCAATTTTGAGTATGATTGCAGCTTTATGCTCAGATCACTTCGATGCATATTTTCCACCTTTACCTCTATGAAGCATTGCTTAGACCTGTAGCCTGCAGCACAGGTAACGTAACACTGGGACTTTGTCAGAACCTGCTTGATTGCATAGTAACCTCAAAATGTATCATTTTCTCATTTTGTGATCTCCCAAAAAGTGGACGTCACCTTAGTTAATTCCCTGTTTTCACTCTTTTAAAGACTAATTAGTTTAGGACCTTAAAAAAAAAACACCGTATAAGGTATTTATTAAAGGGGGTGTCCAGATAAAGAAAAAAATCGGGTAGGAAATTGTATAAAACAATAGATAGCTCCAGATCCCCTTGCTGGTCTCTGATTAAAGTGATGATGTCATTAGGGCCTTGGCTGCAGCCAGCACATATGTGAACATGCAGCACAGTAAATAAGGGGCGCAGGATTGGGCAGATATAGCAATTAAATAATGGTTCTTTTGCTGTTTTGTGCAGCCCCCTGCCTATTGTTTTATGATCCTGGACAACCTGTTTAAGTTATTTTTGCCTATCATCACTTAGAGGGAGCATGTCTTATAGGAAATACTACATGAGATATATCTTCACAATACAGGGTTCCTCAAACTGACTTAGCGCCAGTACTTGGTGAGAAGATAACAAAATTCATGTTCTGTCCTCCAGACTACAGATTGCATGCCTCAAATGCCCCAGTTGGGGGTGTCCTGCTCTCCTGAGTTACCACAATACAACACTGCCAGCACAAGCAAGAACACAGAAGAGCTATGGAGATTGGCAGCAGTCAATGAAAGCAGCAGAGCAGTTAATGCTCCTGCAGAGTTCACACTATCCGAAGAGGCATATTCACTCTGTTTGTGTATATGTTTGCATGTATATGCTTTACTATATATAAGTGTGTCTATCCACAGGCATGATTACAATCCATTCGAAAAGTCTTCAGACCAGTGGTGGATTGGGAACCTAAAGTGGCCCTGGAAAAAAAGGTAGAGGTGGCCCCTGTATTGTAGGTGGAGCCAAAACTGTAGAAGGCGTGATCAAAGTGGGCGGTGTCTGAAAACCTATTACTTTATAATTCGCTCCAGGAAGCCTGGGAGTAAAAATCAAAAATGCAAAAAGGGAAAATCGCCATGTCAGGAAGGGGTTAAGCATTTTTATTGGCCTCTTTTCCATCAATTTAAATTTTTTATTTGTGGCTTTGTCACTTATCTTTTTGTTTTTATTATAGTTGTCATTTTTGTTTATTCATTTTATTTCACAACTGGCTTCAATAATATAAGCCTTTGACACTCAGTTTGGAAACGACAGTATCCATTTTGCGGTCCACAACTTGCGGATCCAAAAAACTTGGATACTGGCTGTTTACGTCCCACACTTTGCTGTCCCGCACATTCCGCCCTATGTTAGAAATGCCTATTCTTGTCTGCAAAATGGACAAGAATATGTGTTCTGTCTTCATACACGTTCACACAGTGTGCACTCTGACATTCAGCATAAACCATTCCTGTCTTCCAAATAAGAGGACTGTTCTTTGTAGTGTAATGGTAAAATGCCTAACATAGGACTACATGCCTAATTAACAGTAGTAACAACTCTCAGAGTAACAATTACAACTGACTGAACAGCTCTGCATAACATAATATCCCTGAAACAAAGGTAGATCTCTTGCCAGATACGCTTTTACAAGGATGGGGGAGTTTAAGAAGGAGATATGCAAAAGGACAGCTCTGCTGATGTGTCCTGGAGACTTCTCTTTCCCAGGATGCTTTTCACTCCCACAATGCAGTGCACCACCCACAATGCAGTAGTCTTTGTAACAGAAAAACAAAGTGTAATACAACTTAACACCACTAGATGGTGCTATAACCACACTAACCACTTAAGAAATACCAAGACTCTGGCAGAATGAACTAGAATAATTCTCTAGGGCCTCTTTCACATGGGCGTCGCGTGTGAGGGCCGGACAAGATGCGGGTGAGCTGCGGGAAAATGCGGATCTTCTATCTTCATTCAGAAGGACATGCGCTCACATCACTGCGCTCACCACGTGGTGAGCCTGATGACGTCACCAAAGATCCTTTTCCTCCCAGGTCCTCAAAAAAGAAAAAAAAAGACGAGCAGGGTGAGGTAATTTTTTTTTAAACCCTCTATCACTATTTTACTTATCATTCTGTATTAAGAATGCTATTATTTTCCCTTATAACCATGTTATAAGGGAAAATAATAAAGATCGGGTTCCCATCCCGATCGTCTCCTAGCAACCATGTGTAAAAATCGCACTGCATCCGCACTTGCTTGCGGATTCTTGCGATTTTAACGCGATGAAAACGCACAATATAGAGCTTGCTGCGATTCTCACGCAACGCAAAACTGATGCATAAAAATCACCGCTCATCTGCACAGCCCCACTGAAGTTAATGGGTCCAGATTCAGTGCGGGTGCAATGCGTGAGGTGAATATGCGGAAAACGCGCCCGTGTGAAAGGGGCCTAACTTCTACTGGGCAGAACAATATGAAATATACTATATATATATATATATATATATATATATTTTTTTATATATATTTTTTTTTTGCGGGGTTGCCAAATGGACATACAGTTGCAGACAGCACGTAGTGTGCTGTCCACATGTTTTGCAGTCTGATCCGCAAAAATCCGTTGATGCGGACCAAAAATACTGTCATGTGAATAGGTCCCTAAACATTTATCCTTTTTTCTATTCCCATAATACCATATTTTATTTTCACTTTAATTAACATTTTTATTTTATTCTTCCTTTTTAGCCCACCCCTCCTTTTCCCATTCATCTGTCACATGGCATTGGCAAGCTGCCTGCACTGAACTAGCTTGTCAGTCACTTATATTGTATCATGATGATAAGTGTATGGGTTTGTGGCGTGTGCAGTGTCACATCGCAAGCCGCCTGCCCCCTGCACTGTCATTATGGTAATCATGGACCACAGCAGCTTGAGATGTCTGTGTGATTTAATCGACATTGTGCACGCTGCAACCCCATCATCTCATTATCATGCACTGTATGGAAGTGTCAGATAGACTAGAACAAGTGGCTTGTGATGTGGTATCTCGCATGCCCAATCCCCATGGTTAGTGACAGTGTGTAGGCTAGCACAGTAGGGCCAGCATCTTGTACGGCGCACATGGCACCCCCCGCCTATACCTCCCCACGTACTCAGCCCCAGAATATTCAGTCAGGCAGGCTCCACTGGACCACTGCATATGAAAAAGCAACTGGCCCACCGAAGAATACATTGCCAATTTGTCCCTGCTTCAGACCCTTTCCCATTTTATGTTGTAAACCCATAATGAGAAAGTTAAAATAGAATGTTAGACATTTTTGCTAATTTATTAAAACAAAAAAAAAAAATTTTGTATGGACATAAGTATCCAGACCCTTTGCTATGACACTTGAATTTTTGCTCTGGGGGCCACCCATTTCTCTTGACCATCTTTTAGATGTTTTTACACCTTGATTGGGGTCCACCTGTTGTACATACGGTTGATTAGACGTGATTTGGAAAGACACATTCTTGTCTATATAAAGTATCACAGCTGACAATGCATATGACAGCAAAAACCAAGACATAAGGAGAAAAGAACTGCCTGAAGAGCTCCGAGACAGGATTGTGTGGAGTCAAAGATCTGAAAAAGGGTACAAAAAATTCCTGCCGCACTGAAAGTTCCCAAGACCACAGTGGACTCCATAATTCTTAACTGGAAAATGTTTGGAACAATCAGGACTTTTCCGAGAGTTGGCCACCCTCCTAAACAAGGATAGAATGGCCTTGGTAATAAAGGTGACCAAGAACCCAATGGTCATTCTGGCTGAGCTCCAAGGATTCTATGCGCAAATGGTAAAAACTTCCAGAAGGTCAACAATCACTGCAGCATTCCACTAATCTGGGTCTTATGGTAGAGTGGCCAGAAAGAAGCCTATCCTGCCTAAAGTTTTCAAAAAAAAAAACACCTAAAGGACTCTCTGAGTGTGAGGGACAAGATTCTCTGGTCTGATGAAACCAGGATTAAACTTTTTGGCCTCAGTTTCTAAGCATTGTGTCTGGAGCAAACAAGGCACTGCTCATCACCTGCCCAATACCATCCCTACAGTGAAGCATGGTGGTGGCAGCATCATGCTGTGGGGGTGTTTTTCAGCATCTGGGACTGTGAGACTGGGTTGGGGAAAGGGTTGTGGGAAAGCTGAATGGAGTAAAGTACACAGTTATTCTTAATGAAAACCTGATCCAGAGTGCTCCGAACCTCGGTCTAGGCAGAAGGTTTACCTTCCAACAAAAAAAAATGACCCTAAGCAAACAGCCAAATCAACACATAAGTGGCTTAGGGATCACTCTGTGAATGTCCTTAAGTGGGCCAGCCAGATCCTTGACTTGAACTTCTCTGGAGAGAAGTAAAAATGGTTGTCCACCAACAGTCCCCATCCAACCTCAAAAATCCTCAAATTCAGGTGTGAAAACCTTATGGCATCATACCTTAATCCCTGCCAAAGGTGCTTCAACTAAGTACAGAGTAAAGTATCTGAATACTTATGTCCTTGTGAATTTTTTTTCTTTCCCTTTTTAATAAATTTGCAAAAAAATATTCTGTTTTCATTCTCCTATTATGGGCTATTGAGTGCAGAATTATGGGGAAAAACTTACCATATTTTTCGCTCCATAAGATGCACTTTTACTCCCCAAAAGTGGGGGGGAAATGGCAGTGCATCTTATGAAGCAAATACTAATCAGCACTTCCTTTATAGAAGTGCTCATCGTACACAGTAGAACCGGGGAGCCTGATGGTGGCTTTACTCACCACTCCCTTGTCTTCTGCCAGCGCTGCGCTGTGTCCTGACTGCGTATAGCGTCAGATCGTAATGCGCGTAGGTGTGCACTATAACCTGACATTGTACAAAATCAAGTCACAGTGCAGAGCTGCAGAAAGAGTATGATGTATCTCCAGAGTGGTGGCGCTGTCTGGAGCAGGAAAGGTAAGTTTTTATTTATTTTATGTCTGATCTGACATCTGATGAAGATTAGGGGTCTGATCTGAGGTCTGATGAGGATTGGGAGTCTGATTTGAGTTTTGATGAGGACTGGAGGTATGATGAGGATTTGGGGTCTGATCTGAGGTCTGATGAGGACTGGGGGTCTGATGAAGAATGGAGGTCTGATCTGAGGCCTGATGAGGATTGGGATCTGATTTGGGGGTCTGATCTGAAGTCTGATGAAGATATGGGAGTCTGATTTGGGGTCTGATGAATATTAGGAGGTTGATTTGAGGTCTGAAGCAGATTGGGGGATCTGATCCGAGGTCTGATGAGGATTGGAGGTCTGATTTGGGGGTCGAATTAAAGGTCTGATTGTCACCCTCTAAAACCTAGGTGCATCTTATGGTCAGGTGTGTCTTATAGAAAGAAAAATAGTCATTTTTTAAAATTCAGCACAAGGCTACAACATAACGAAATGAAAAAAGTGGAAGGGTTTGAAGGTATTGTATATACTGTACCATATGTGTGTGTTACACATTGCACTGCTTCAGTCACATGATGTGTCTTTACTACAGATAGCACCTCGTCCTTCTAAATAGAAAGCAACAGGGGACCAAGTAGATCACTGGTGAGTGAATAAACGGGACGTGACAGGATGTGATGGACCTTCCCAGACCTTCTTCAAATACTTTGTTTGAACTTCCTGTTAACATTATTAAGCAGCATATTAAAAAAAGATTATATTACAATAAACCTATATGTACCATACAAGCCAAGCGTGTATGGGTGATTGGGGAAAGATAGCTGTCAGCTGAGCCAGTGTGTGGTAAACAGCTGTTAAAGGTGTACAGGCATCTTTAAAGGGGTTGTCTAGGATTTTTTTCTTTTTAAACTAACCCCCACCCCAGTGGTACCTGTGAAGAAAGGTATATTTACCCACTCCCCATTGCTCCATTCTAGCCTATGGATCCTGAGTTGTCTTCACTGGACTTTCAAATCCCTTCTGTCAGCTTCTGCATAGATGAGGTCTCATCTTGCCCCTCCATTAGCAGGCCTCAACAGTGACGTGTCCACAAGTATCCCGTCATGGCTGGGCCACGTCACAGATGAGGCCAGTCATATGTCACATGCTCAGTGAAAACGAAAGAGGATATAACCTGATATGCAAATTCCAGAACTCCTGTAAAAGTCATTGCAATCACATGTGCTTACATTTCAAACAATACAATGTTTCCAAATAATAATAGATCACGCAGTAGGTAAATTCCGAGGACAGAAAAAGTAAAAGGTGATGTCAGGAGAATTCCTGTAATGCTGCCAGCACCTCCAGCCAGGAAGAGAAATTTATGAAAACAAAATCCACCCCCCAGGGAATCCCTACTCTCATTCTCACCTAAAGAAACTGTGTGTGGGAGCAGGGAAAGCACTCTACAATACCTTAGGAAAGATTGGTTGACTGCTTTGTTTGCCCCTATGCCGAGTATCGTTGAGCAGGCTGAAATCACCATGCCATCCCTACTATAAGGCTAGATTTACATGTGGCGTACAAATACACTACAAAATCTGCACTTAAAGTCCTCTTGAGGGTTCTTCTTAAAATTTATCTATGCAGGTACTGCCGCCATGTGGGTGTACATGAGTATCACCACTATTTCCGGCCATTAAATGACCAGCAGAAGTCTCTGTGTCTGTCTCTCAGCCACTGCCTGGCTTCAGCAGCCCCTCCCTTTCACAGTACCAGTTAAACGTTCGAATACACCTTTTCTCACCATGGTTTTTGTTTTTTTTCTACATCAGGGGTACTTTTTTTTAAAGGACCACATACTTGGGACTGCATTAAGATGAAGGTCTAAGCTTCAACACCAGTGGCATGCAATTTTTTTAAAGGGAGTCTGCCACCACATTTGGTCATTATAGACCGAGTACAAAGTGTTCTGGCTCAACTTCAGATGATTTAAATGGTACCTTTAGTCACTTGTATGGCTCTCCTGCGGCAAAAACGAACTTTTATATATATGCAAATGCGGCTCGCAAGTGCCCAGGGGCGGAGTTTACATCTTCGGAGCCCAGGCTGCTCTGCTTAAGATCCCAGCCCTCTCCTTTCCCTTGCGTCCTCCTCCTCTCCATGTGAAAACCTGCGCCTGCGTCCTGCTTGGCTGGGGCATGCACACTACAATGCCCACTGTGGTTACGGCATTGATGCAGCTACTGCGCATGCTCCGGCCAACAGATCGCGCTGTTGGCCGGAGCATGCGCAGTAGCTATATCAAAGCCGTAACCACATTGGGCATTGTAGTGCGCATGCCCCAGCCAAGCAGAACGCAGGCGCAGGTTTAACACAGGGAGAGGAGGAGGACGCAAGGGAAAGGAGAGGGCTGGGATCTTAAGCAGAGCACCCTTGGCTCCGAAGATGTAAAGTTCGCCTCTGGGCACTTGCGAGCTGCATTTGCATATATATAAAAGTTCGTTTTTGCCGCAGGAGAGCCATACAAGTGACTAACAAAGGTACCATTTAAATCATCTGAAGTTAAGCCAGAACTTTTGTACTCGGTCTATAATGACCAAATGTGGTGACAGACTCCCTTTAAATTTATTTTACAATAACCAAGCCTCTAATCCCACCTTATCCCCTTTCTGTCAACTAAACAGTAATATAACAGTAATAGCGATGCCTTTCAGTGCCCCCTAGTGCCCCTCAGACACTATGATATCCATTTAGTGTCCTCACTAAATGTCCCCTCACAGCAGGGTGATCCCTTTGTGCCCCCACACAGTATGGTGCTCCTTTAGTTCCTCCCCAGAGAGCATGGTTCCTCTATGTGTCCCCTCACAGTAGGAAGATGCCTTAGGTGCTCTTCACACAGAATGAGGTCCTCAGAACAAAGTGATGTTCTCTACATGCCCTCCTCACACAGTATGATGTACCCTTAAATGCTCCCCTCACAAAGTGATGCCCCTTAACTGGCTTCCACCCAGGATGACCTCTTACATAGACTCCACACAGTATCATGCCCCATTAAGTGGCCTCCACACAGTGCTGCCGCCTTAAGTACCCTCCACCTAGTATGAAGCCCCTTTAAGTAGTCGCCCACACACAGTTATTTCCCCCTCATAGATTGTGCCCCCTTAGATGGCTCTACTCAGTGATACCCTGTAAATATTATGCTTTCTTTAGTTGCCCCCCACAGAGTTGTGCTCCTTTAGATGATCCCCACACAAAGTTGTGCTGCCCCCTCAACTGCCTTTACACAGTGATGCCCCTTTGGGTGACCACCAAAACAGTGATTCCCCCCTAATAGATTAAGCCCCCTTAGATGGCCCCCAGAGTGATACCCCCCTAATAGTTATGTCCTCTCACAGAGCAGTGCCTCCAGTGTAAAAACTCACCTATCCGACATTCTCCCGATGAACAGAGCACAGCATGTCTGCTCTGCTGTCTGCGGCTGTGTGATTTAGCTGAGCCCTATCATCTCATTATCATGCACTGTATGGAAGTGTTAGGCAGACTAGAGCCAGTGGCTTGTGATGTGGTATCTCGCACGCCTGTGCCCCATGGTGAGTGACAGTGTGTAGGCTAGCACAGCAGGACCAGCATCGAGTACAGCAAAGGAAAATACTTAATCACCAGTCCGCAAGAATCTGCTGCAGGTCCGATGAGGGTTGTGGGATCGATCACACTTTCAAGAAATGTACATATAAGGTTCGGACCGCGCGTGTATAAATAGGCGGTATAAAACAGTTTTTTTCTCTCCCTTCAGAAAAGTACCGAGGTCTGCAGATGTCCTATTTGTGGATATCCTGAAAATTTGTGGAAGAATACAATAGTGTAAATCCGTATGGTTATGCTGCCCTACAGTGCACAGATTGTACTTACACGGCACTTCACTGACAGCAGGCGTATCAAAGGTGTCCTCCGTAGTTTGTTTAATTCTTCGTGGTGAAGTTCCACGGTCACACGCCGGTACACAGGGCTCAACAGCGAACTTGACTGCAACCAACACCAGGTGGGTCTGCTAGTGTTCCCAACTTATTTTAATTCAAAACTTCCTGTGGATACAAGTGGCTCCCACCATAGTGAAGCTCCGATAACTGTTTAAAAAGTTTATTCAGTACATACTTACAAACATGCACTTTAAAATCGCATTATAAAATCCCAGTGTCTTTTTCCTTTTGGGCAAAGGAAAAAGACACTGGGATTTTATAATGCGATTTTAAGTGCATGTTTGTAAGTATGTACTGAATAAACTTTTTAAACAGTTATCGGAGCTTCACTATGGTGGGAGCCACTTGTATCCACAGGAAGTTTTGAATTAAAATAAGTTGGGAACACTAGCAGACCCACCTGGTGTTGGTTGCAGTCAAGTTCGCTGTTGAGCCCTGTGTACCGGCGTGTGAACTTGGACCTTCGCCACGAAGAATTAAACAAAATACGGAGGACACCGTTAATCCGCCTGCTGTCAGTGAAGTATCGTGTACAGCGCACATGCCGCCCCCCCATATCTACGCACGTACTAAGCCCCAGAATATTCAGCCAGACAGGCTCCACCAGACCACTGCACATGAAAAAGCAGTCAGCCCACCGTAGAATACATTGCCAATCTGTCCCTGCTTCAGACCCTTTCCCATTTTATGTTGTGACCCCTTAATGAGAAAGTGAAAACAGAAATTTAGACATTTTTGCTAATTTATTAAAACAGAAAAAACTAAAATTTTGTATGGACATAAGTATCCAGACCCTTTGATATGACACTTGAATTTTAGCTCTGGGGGCTTCCCATTTCTCTTGAACATCTTTGAGATCTTTTTACACCTTGATTGGGGTCCACCTTTGGCAAATTTGGTTGATTGGACATGATTTGGAAAGACACATTCTTGTCTATATAAAGTATTACAGCTGACAATGCATATCACAGCAAAAACCAAGCCATAAGGAGAAAAGAACTGTCTGAAGAGCTCAGAGACAGGATTCTATGGAGTCACAGATCTGAAAAAGGGAACAAAAAATTCCTGCTGCAGTGAAAGTTTCCAAGAGCACTGCGGACTCCATCATTCTTAAACGGAAAATGATTTGAGCAATCAGGACTCTTCTGAGAAGTGGCCCCCCTACCAAACAAGGATAGAATGGCCTTGGTAATAAAGGTGACCAAGACCCCAATGGTCACTCTGGCTGAACCCCAAAGATCCTATGCGCAAATGGGAAAAACTTCCAGAAGGTCAACCATCACGGCAGCATTCCACCAATCTGGGCCTTATCACAAACTGGCCAGAAAGAAGCCTATCCTGCCTGGAGTTTGCAAAAAAAAAAAAAAAACACCTAAAGGACTCTCTGAGTGTAAGAGACAATATTCTCTGGTCTGATGAAACCAGGATTGAACTCAGTTCTAAGCATTGTGTCTAGAGCTCATCACCTGCCCAATACCATCCCTAAAGTGAAGCATGGTGGTGGCAGCATCATGCTGTGGGGGTGTTTTTCAGCGGCTGGGACTGGGAGACTGGGTTGGGGAAAGCTGAATGGAGTAAAGTATTATTCTTAATGAAAACCTGATCCAGAGTGCTCCGAACCTCGGTTTAGGCAGAAAAAAAAATGACCCTAATCACACAGCCAAAGCAACACATGAGTGGCTTAGGGATAACTCTGTGAATGTCTTTAAGTGGGCCAGCCGGATCTCTGACCTGAACTCAATTGAACTTCTCTGGAGAGAAGTGAAAATAGTTGTCCACGAACAGTCCCCATCCAACCTGAAAAATCCTCAAATTCAGGTGTGCAAACCTTGTGGCATTATACCTAAGAAGACTGGAAGCCTTAATCCCTGCCAAAGGTGCTTAAACTTAGTACAGAGTAAAGTATGAATAATGATGTCCTTGTGAAATTGTATTTTTTCCTTTTTAATAAATTTGCAAAAAAATATTCTGTTTTCATTTTCTTATTATGGGCTATTAAGTACAGAATTATGGGGAAAACCTTACCATATTTTTCGCTCCATAAGATGCACTTTTACACTCCAAAAGTGAGGGGGAAAATGGCAGTGCATCTTATGAAGCAAATACTAATCAACACTTCCTTTATGTAAGTGCTCATTAGTACAAAGTAGAACCAGGGAGCAACCTGGTGGTGGCTTTACTCACCACTCCCTTGTCTTGTGCCAGCGCTGCGCTGTGTCCTGACTGTGTACAGTATCACTGTGTCCTGACTGTGTACAGTATCAAATCATAATGCGCGTAAGCGCGCACTATGACCTGACATTGTACAAAATCAAGTCACAGTGCAGAGCTCCCGGAAGAGTACGCTGGATCTCCAGAGTGGCTGCGCTGTCTGGAGCAGGAAAGGTAAGTTATTTGTTTTTTTTTAATGACTGATCTGACATCTGAAGAAGATTAGGGGTCTGATCTGAGGTCTGATAAGGATTGGGAGTCTGATTTTGAGTTCTGATGAGGACTGGAGTTATGATGAGGATTTGGGGTCTGATCTGAGATCTGGGGTCTGATAAAGATTGGAAGTCTGATCTGAGGTCTGATGAGGATTGGTATTTGATTTGGGGGTCTGATCTGAAGTCTGATAAAGACAGGGGAGTTTTATTTGGGGATCTGATAAAGATTAGAAGGTTGATTTGAGGTCTGATGAGGATTGGGAGTGTGATTTGAGTTCTGATGAGGACTGGAGGTATGATGAGGACTGGGGTCTGATCTGAGGTCTGATGAGGACAGGATGTCTGATGAAGATTGGAGGTCTGATCTGGGGTCTGATGAGGATTGGGATCTGATTTGGGGGCCTGCTGATTGGGGTCTGATCTGAAGTCTGATGAAGACAAGGGAGTCTGATTTGGGGTCTAAAGAAGATAAGGAGGTTGATTTGAGCTCTGTTGAAGATTGGGGGATCTGATCTGAGGTCTGATTAGGATTGGAGGTCTGATTTGGGGATCTGATTTGAGGTCTGATCTTCACCCTCTAAAACCTAAGTGCATCTTATGGTCAGGTATGTCTTATAGAAGGAAAATTGTAATTTTTTAAATTCAGCACAAGGCTACAACATAACGAAATGAAAAATATGGAAGGGTTTATAGGTATTGTATATACTGTACCATATGTGTGTGTGTTACATATTGCACTGCTTCAGTCACATGATGTGTCTTTATTACAGATAGCACCGTGTCCTTCTAAATAGAAAGCAACAGGGGACCAAGTAGGTCACTGGTGAGGGAATGAACGGGACGTGACAGGATGTGATGGACCTTCCCAGACCTTCTTCAAATACTTTGTTTGAACTACCCGTTAACATTATTAAGCAGCATATTAAAAAAAGATTATATTACAATAAACCTATATGTACCATACAAGCCAAGCATGTATGGGTGATTGGGGAAAGATAAGTGCTGAGCCAGTGTGTGGTAAACAGCTGTTAAAGGTGTACGGGCATCTTTAAAGGGGTTGTCTAGGATAATTTTTAATTAACCCCCCGCCCCAGCGGTACCTGTGAAGAAAGGTATATTTACCCACTCCCCATTGCTCCATTCTAGCCTATGGCTCCTGAATTGTCTTCACTCGACTACCAAATCCCTTTTGTCAGCTTCTGCATAGGTGAGGTCTCATCTTGCCCCTCCATTAGCAGGCCTCAACAGTGACTTGTCCCCAAGTATCCCGTCATGGCTGGGCCACGTCACAGCTGAGGCCAGTCATTCGCTGCAGTGGCTCATATGTCACATGCTCAGTGAAAACGAAAGAGGATATAACCTGATATGCAAATTCCAGAACTCCTGTAAAAGTCATTGCAATCACATGTGCTTACATTTCAAACAATACAATGTTTCCAAATAATAATAGATCACGCAGTAGGTAAATTCCGAGGACAAAAAAAGTAAAAGGTGATGTCAGGAGAATTCCTGTAATGCTGCCAGCACCTCCAGCCAGGAAGAGAAATTTCTGAAAACAAAATCCACCCCCCAGGGAATCCCTACTCTCATTCTCACCTAAAGAAACTCTGTGTGGGAGCAGGGAAAGCACTCTACAATATCTTAGGAAAGCTTTGTTGACTGCTTTGTTTGCCCCTATGCCGAGTATCTTTGAACAGGCTGAAATCACCATGCCATCCCTTCTGTAAGGCTAGATTTACATGTGGCGTACAAATACACTACAAAATCTGCACTTAAAGTCCTCTTGAGGGTTCTTAAAATTTAACTATGCAGGTACTGCCGCCATGTGGGTGTACATGAGTATTACCACTATTTCCGGCCATTAAATGACCAGCAGAAGTCTCTGTGTCTCTCTCAGTCTCTGCCTGGCTTCAGCAGCCCCTCCCTTTCACAGTACCAGTTAAAAGTTTGAACACACCTTTTCTCTTTTTTTTTTTTTCTCTACATCAGGGGTACTTTTTTTTAAAGGACCACATACTTGGGTCTGCATTAAGATGAAGGTCTGAGCTTCAAAAAAAATGTAAGGAGGGACAACGCCAGTGACATGCAAAATGTATTTATTTATTTTACAATATCCAAGCCTCTAATCCCACCTAATCCCCTTTCTGTCAACTAAACAGTAATATAACAGTAATAGCGATGCTTTTCAGTGCCCCCTAGTGCCCCTTAGACAGTATGATATCCATTTAGTGTCCTCACTAAGTGTCCCCTCACAGCAGGGTGATCCCTTTGTGTCCCCACACAGTATGATGCTCCTTTAGTTCCTCCCCAGAGAGCATGGTTCCTCTATGTGTCCCCTCACAGTAGGATGATGCCTTAGGTGCTCTTCACACAGAATGAGGCCCTCAGAACAAAGTGATGTTCTCTACGTGCCCTCCTCACACAGTATGATGTACCCTTAAATGCTCCCCTCACAAAGTGATGCCCCTTAACTGGCTTCCACCCAGGATGACCTCTTACATAGACTCCACACAGTATCATGCCCCATTAAGTGGCCTCCACACAGTTATTTCCCCCTCATAGATTGTGCCCCCTTATATGGCTCTGCTCAGTGATACCTTGTAATTATTATTCACTCTTTAGTTGCCCCCCCCCCCACAGAGTTGTGCTCCTTTAGATGATCTCCCCACAAAGTTGTGCTGCCCCCTCAACTGCCTTCACACAGTGATGCCCCTTTGGGTGACCACCAAACACAGTGATGCCCCCTAATAGATTATGCCCCTTTAGATGGCCCCCACAGTGATACCCCCTAATAGTTATGTCCTCTCACAGAGTAATGCCTCCAGTGTAAAAACTCACCTATCCCACATTCCGCTCCGCTCTGTGCTCTGCTGTCTGCGGCTAAGCGCAGCAGACGTGATGATGTCAGTACATCGCGCCTGCATGTGCTCATCTACAAGTAGCACGGGAATGGTGAAGGAGGGATCTGACAGCTTTCTGCTTCACCATTCTATACAACTGTATCTGGTTCCTCAGGACACAGATATATTTGAACACGGGACATGCAGGTGTCTGGATAGCTGGTAACTGCGGTCCGTGTGCGGATAGCGGTCCGGCTGTTGAATATCCCTGTTTAACATTGTAGATTCATATTGAAGACCTGAAAAAGAAAAGAACACATATGGAATTAAAGGGGTATTGTGGTTGTTACAATGTATCCCCTATAGGATAACATAGGATAGGTGATAACTAAAGATTGGTGGGGCTCCTATCTCTGGGACCCTACTGATCACTGGAACGGGGACCCTGTGCCCCTCGGAATCTCCCAAAATGAATGGAACAGCAGCATCCTGCTGCTCCATTCCCAGAAATAACCGATCACTGTACTCGTAAGTGGTGCCAGGACTACACAGCTCCGTCCATGGTGTAGTGAATGGAAGTAGTCCATTGAAATGAATGAGAGCAGAGCTACAGGTACCCGCTCTGTCCACTCCACTGTGGACGGAGCTGTGTAGTTCTGACGCTGACTCCCTGTGCTGGAGCTCCAAACAGCTGATTGGTGGGGGTGCAGGGTGTTGGACCTCCGCCTGTCTGATATGGATAGACTATTCATATCCAGTGTCAATATCTGGAATATTGTTTTATTTACCTATGGTTCACCTAATGATGCAATAGGAGGGTATTACAGGATTCAGCTTTTTGTTTACTTTCTATCTTGCCTTGTAATTGACCTTAAGTCTGATGGGAATCATTTCCAAGGAAATGTTGAATCAGATGACATCAAAGCTTGTGAAACCACATAGAAGGATGCTGTAAATCTCCAGCAGTGTGCCATATTTGTACAGACATAGATGCTGTATGCTTAGACTACACATGACTTGTATTGTTATATTTGCGTATCCTTGATAAGATTAAAGATGATCAGGAGACACGGAATACACATTAACTGTTTCTCAACTATCATGTGACTTGGGTTAGAAATCCAACTTTACGAAACAGTGGGTCGTACTGCAGAACCGGCGTGCCAATTACAGTTCAGGTTAGATCCATGTAACAAACAGGTGGCAAGCAGAGTTAACTGAACTTAGATCTTTAGGCCCCTTTCACACGGGCGTGGCGCATTCGGTCCGGAGGTGTTCCGGGTTCAGTTAAAAAACGCTTGATTTTGCTCTCAAAATAAGTCAGTTTTGTCTGCGATTGCGTTCAGTTGTTCAGTTATTTCCACGCGGATGCAATGTGTTTTGATGCGTTTTTCAAGCGCGTGATAAAAAACTGAAGGTGAACAAACAACATCTCCTAGCAACCATCAGTGAAAAACGCATCTCATCCGCACTTGCTTCTGGATGCGATGCGTTTTCCACGCAGCCCCATTCACTTCTATGGGGCCAGGGCTGCATGAAAATTGCATAATATAGAACATGCTGCGATTTTCATGCAACAGAGAAGTGATGCGTGAAAAACAACCCTCATGTACACAGACCCATTAAAAGGAATGGGTCCGGATTTAGTGCGGGTGCACGTCACACATTGCACCCGCGCGGAAAACCCACTCGTGTGAAAGAGGCCTTACTCTCGTTTTTGAAGATCAGTAGAAAATCGGGGGTTAATTCACACACTCAGCATACAGTTGGGCCAGCTGCTTCAGACCCTTAGAACCTCACTAACAGGCATGTTGTATTGGTCTTCTGCAACTGTCGTCCAAGGTGACACCTTCCAGGACCTCTTCACTAAAGTCAATCTGTCCCTCTCTAGCCGGACTCTTGGTAGGAACCAAACATCCAGCCCATTACACAACCATCACTCCTCAGGAGGCAGATACAACTGGATTCAATGGCGAAGCATGTAGCCATCAGTTGCCTGCTCCACCGATGCACTGACTTCATTGTGCCTGCTGTGCCTAATCACAGATAGCCCTTGAGGGGAGAGGCGAGCAGACCTGCTCTTCTCTATTCCTCATGGGAACGTGGGATCGGTGAGTATGGAATTTGTACCAGGGAGGCATCGCACTGTATGCGGGGCACCTAAAGGGGCATCACACTGTGTGGGGCCACAATACTATGTTAGGGGGCAATACAGGGGCATCATTACTGTTTTTAGGGCACTAAGGGGACATCAGTAGTATGAGGGGCTCTAAAAGTGCATCCTTACTGTGTGTGTTGGAGGAGGGGGTATAAAGGGTCACTATTACTGTGTGGGGCCACAAAGCAGAGTAGGTGGGATTAGGCTTATATGGATACACGGCTTATGCATGAGGCCTAAATAACTTTGCTCTCCACTGCATTACTCTTCTGCCTGTTTAACACTTGCGTTATCGCTTTCCGGTTTTGACATCGGACAAAGGATCTCAAAACTGGGCCAAAACGGATCCATTTTCCCCCGAACACGGGTTCGGTAAAAGTTTTTTTTACAGTAGAAATTAATTTCGGAAGTTATTACCCGAAGTCTCACGAGACTTCGCAAAGTAATAACTTCAGGTCATCGGAGCCAATACATTCTAATACTGTATGGAGAGGGAGCTAACGAGGTGTTATGCAAATTAACTTCAGATGTTTCATCTAAAGTCGATTCGCTCATCCCTAATGGGGACAAAACTGATCAGGATGCATTCCGTTCCATTTTGTTGCATTTTTTGAATGGACACAAAACCGCTGCAAGTTGCAGTTTTGTGTCCGGTCTGCAAAACGGAACAAATCGGTATATAAATAAATGTAAGTCAATGATGCCGGATAAGTTTTTTTGTTTGCTAATTGACTGACAATGATTTTCATACTGGATTCGGGTTGTTACGTTTCGCAGACTGGACACAAAACCACAGCTTGCAGAGCTGTGAAAAAACGCAACAAAACGGAATGGAATGCATCCTGATCAGTTGTGCATCCGGATGTATTAAATGGAACAGATGCGTTTAATTCCGGTTTTGCAATCCTTTGCCGGATCTCAAAACTGGAATTAATAACGCAAATGTGAAACATTAGCTGCAATTATTATGAGCAGATATCAGACCAACACAACTGAAAACCCTCCCTCAAACCCACTGACCTTTATGAAACCCTTGCACTGCTGTACCGATATACTGATGCAATTGTATCTCTCCTACAGCTTTCCAACATCTAGAAACCATCCACACTTGTTCCCCAGCATGTTAATACGTCTTGTTAAAATCTACCAAATATCCTTTAGAAAAGCAGTGAGACAGATGACTGAAATAGCACATGTCTCCACTAGAGGGAACTGTTGTACCGTTAAGAAGATACGTTAGGACATTCTTTGTTAAGAATACATTAATAGTTTTTTCTGCCCTTTTTGAAATTGGATCCAGGGTGCAAAACTGATAAATACCGTCCACTGAGGTGGACAGAACTGATGCCATTTCAGTGCACTTTGGGGGAGATTCATTATGGGTGTATGTCAATTTTCTGATGTATAAAAGTTACAAATCTTGTCGCCAGTGCCAGTTTACGAAAAACTTTTAAACTGTTCTTTACTTTTCTCCAAAATCCTCGTCATTTTTCCTAAAAGTAGGCGGGGTGTGGGCAGGAGGAGAGGCACAGACGTCCCAACTCAACATGTGTGCCAGAAAACTGCCGCACATTACACCAGATATCAGCTCTAGGCTGGACTAGATTTCGGAGCACAGGCAGCGAGACATGCCCTACAATTATTAGGATGCATTGGCCTGATAGTAATTGTGGCGCACCTCACTCCAGTGCAGGAAAAAGTAAGACTGGCATATGTATTGCAAGTCATATCTTCACATCTGCCACTTTGTGCACTAGTCCTGTGTCAAAAGCTGGACAGAAAAACACTCATATGATCGAACTTGCCGTCCGACAAACGGCTGAATGACGTACAGTATGATGTTTCCTTGTTGCCCCCACACAGTATAATGTCTCCTTGTATCCCCCATACAGTATAATGTCTCCTTGTTGCCCCCATACAGTATAATGTCTCCTTGGTGCCCCCATACAGTATAATGTCTCCTTGTTGCCCCCATACAGTTGTAAGCCATGTATCGGGGTGGGCTCCCCAGGATACAGCGAAGTCACTAACGAGGAAAGCAGCTTTTGCCAAAACAGAATTTTACAAACACATGGTAATAAACGTAACCACAAATGCTGAGAACATAATACGCCCAGCCTGAAGGCTGAGACCCCTGTGCTGCACAGCACGGTGCCCTCTGATGGATGCCGGAGGAAATTATGTGGTAATTTACCTACTGGCAGGCACAACTAAAACTGTCTCACCATACCTATTATTACCCTGAAGCAAACACGAACAATTGTTTGGGTGCTTAGTACAGGCTAGCCTGCGGTGCAACACAACAGTTTACAATCTTACCGTGCTCTATAGTGTTCCCCCTCCCATAACTAGTCCATTATGGCACGTGCCTGAGTATTACTCCTGAGCAAAACGCTGAACTAGAATGAGTTCGTGGGGGAGTTTATCAGCTCTCAAATGTGCAATGTTCCTTTAAATAATGGAGTCCTTGTAGTACCAGTAGCAACACTTTAAGCCTGACACAAAGCAGAGACCGTAACTAGCTCACACCTGGTCTCAGTCTCTAGGCGCCAACACTGCAATGAGGTACGTGCACAATCTTACCGACCTGGGTCTGCTCTTCATCCTCTGATGACTCTGAACCGAACAACCAGTCTCTCCAGCAAACATGAGATCCCGCAGGGTATGTAACTTTGTTCCTCAGCTCTTATCAGCCTTCCGGCAAACAGCCCTCCTTTCCCTGGACAGGATCTGGGTCTTGGACAACGAACAGCTTCACTCATCTGCAGCTGTGGTCACAGAGAGGTCCTGTCACTCCTGGATCCATCCGATTCTCTGCCCACACACAGCTCCTCAGTCTCAGTTCGCTTCTAAGATGGCTGCTGCTTCTTTTTCTAGCATGTTCTTAAAACCACACCTCTCATGAATATAGAAATATATATGCAGCCAGTCAGCTGTGCCTAGGAAACAACGGCATCTTGTGGCCAAACAGCAGAATGTCAGTCCAGAAAATTTAATTTAATCCACACAGTGTTCAAACAATTGAGAGCTGATTCCCCATCTCACACAGTATAATGTCTCCTTGTATCCTCCATACAGTAAAATGTTTCCTTGTGGCCCTCATACAGTATAATATTTTCTTGTTGCCCCCATACAGTATAATGTCTCCTTGTTGCCCCCATACAGTATAATCTCTCCTTGTATCCTCCATACAGTATAGTATAATGTTTCCTTGTGGCCCTCATACACTATATTTCCTTGTGTCTCCTATACAGTATAATGTCTCCTTGTGGCCCCCATACAGTATAATCTCTCCTTGTATCCTCCATACAGTATAGTATAAGGTTTCCTTGTGGCCCTCATACAGTATATTTCCTTGTGTCTGCCATACAGTATAATGTCTCCTTGTAGACCCCATACAGTATAAGGTTTCCTTGTGGCCCCCATACAGTATAATCTCTCCTTGTATCCTACATACAGTATAGTATAAGGTTTCCTTGTGGCCCTCATACAGTATATTTCCTTGTGTCTGCCATACAGTATAATGTCTCCTTGTGGCCCCCATACAGTATAAGGTTTCCTTGTGGCCCCCATACAGTATATTGTCTCCCTGTGGCCCCCATATACTTTGGTTCCGTCCCAATACCAGAGACCAAAGTGCAGCAAGCACTGCTTTCTGCATGGGATAAAGAGCACAATAGAAAATGGATCCGGCACCCATTGACTTTCAATGGTGTTCATGCCGAATCCATCAAGGCTATTTTAAAGATAATACAACCAGATTCATTAATTACAGATGCAGCCTGTTGTATTAACAGAAATGGAAGAGTTTTTGCTGATCCCTACCGGAACAGGCAAAAATGCGAGTGTGAAAGTAGCCTAAGGCCAGAGCAGCCTGCTGGATCCATACTACAGTGTACACACGTGTGTTGCCAGAAGTCCGCCCGGCCCCATTCACTATAATGGGGAGCGGCATAGATCCGGCCGCAGTACGGCAAATATACAGAGAGGCAGCCGGACAAATATAGTAAAATATAGTCTCTCTTTTACTGAGTCGGGTTTACGGTGCATATACAGGCAGTAGGCACAGTTCTCAGGTACACTGATGAGCAAAAGGGTAACAATGTTTTGAACTTTTGACTTGACTTTCAGGCTCCATATCTCATCATCCACTACAGCTTCGAACATGAGGCTACTATCATTTTATAGACAATCTAAGTGCATAAAATAATAAATAAAAAGTAGTTTTTTTTTGTCAGTTTGAAATCACTCGCTCTGTCTCCCATTGGTACCACAGGAATGAGATTGTGGGGTGCCAATGTCCGTGTAATGGCAGCCTGGTAGAAGGCCCCAGGCCCGCCTCAAATGTTTCCCATCAGGCTCAGCCTCTCTAACACACCCTGCTGGTGACTGTCAATATAGCACTGAAAGTATAATGCATTAATAAAAAGCAATCAAAAGATCGTCTGTTACAGTCCCCTTATGGCACTAGTAAATAGTTAATAGTTTCATTAAAAGGGGTTATCCTATGACTAATGTAAAATATGAGAATCAGACATCATAAAGTACATGACAATCTCTTTCTAAGGCTACTTTTACATTGCTATTTTAGCTGTCCGGTTTTGAGATCCAACATGGGATCTCAAAACCACAGCAAAACAGCAAAAATGAACATGCCGTTACCGTTGTGTTTCAATCCGGCACCATTGACTTACATGTTTTTTGGTGCCAGATACGGCATGTTCAGTTTCCCATGCTGCACACAAAAACGCTGCTTGCAGCAGTTTTGTGTCCGGCATGGGAATGCAACAAATTGGAACGGAATGCATTCTGGTATACTCCGTTCCAGTTGACAACGAATGGGGACAAAACTGAAGCATTGTGCTGCGGTTTTAAGACCCTGTGCCAGATCTCAAAACCGGACAGCACAACACAGATGTGAAAGTAACCTAATAAATAGGGTTGAGCGAAGGAACAGGCAGGTTTTGTAAAAGGGAGGTCAGCAGTAGGGAACATTAGGAGCGTCCTGACGGTTCTGGATAGAACCTACAACGCCCCAAGGGAGGGGGAGACCCCAGCCATGCTTACTCTAGACGCTGAAAAGGCATTTGACAATGTTCGGTGGGCATGGCTGGGGGCGGTTCTGGATAAAATGGATATTGTTGGCCCTTTTAGAGTTTTCCTCTCTCAGCTTTATAATAACCCCAAAGCGAGGGTATATACATCAGGATTTCTGTCCCAGCCCTTCCCTTTACAGAAAGGCACTCGACAGGGGTGCCCTCTTTCGCCTCTTCTCTTCAATCTGGCTCTGGAGCCCCTGGTGAGATATCTGAACCAATCTGACCTATTCACGGGGATCAAGGTGGGGGACAGGCAAATCAAAACGGCCCTATTCGTAGATGACATCATTCTATTCTTGGCTTGCCCGGCAGTGAGAGACTTTGGCTCTTACTCTGGCTACAGGGCAAACACCTCGAAGTGTGATTTGTTACCATTGTACCCGAAAAAAAATGATCCGTTTCAAGGGAAGCCCAAACCATCTGTTGCTCTGGTTCACCTATCTGGGGATCAAAATAGGGAAACAACCTAGTTCTATATATCAACTGAATTACCCACCCTTGATAGATAAAATTCTATCTGAACTAGCACGGTGGCAAAATTTGCCCTTGTCATTAGTGGGGAGATGCCACTTGATTAAAATGATGGCTATGTCCAAACTTTTATATCCACTCCAAACAATACCGCTCCTCCTCCGGCACTCTGACGTTCAAAAGTTAGAGTCGGTTCATACGCTTTATTTGGAATGGAAAAAGGCCCAGGATAGCTCTAGATAAACTAAAATTACGAAAAGAACACGGGGGACTAAATTTTCCGGACATCCGGGGTTACAATTTGACCTGTCTCAGTAGACATATAATGGATTGGATCAATCAGACATCATACTATTCCAACTTATCATTAGAGAAAAGATTGGCCTCCCCATGGAATTTGGTCTCACTGTTACATACTAGTCTACCCAAGCTACCATCGGTACTCAAGAAGTCACCAATAATGAGGGACACGATATTGACGTGGAAGGTGGTGAGAAAACAGTTTCATTTGTCTTATCAGTTTTCTAAACATCTTCCCCTGACCAACAACCTGGGCTTTGGACCAGGTAGAAACAGTTCGACGTTTTACAGGTGGGCAGAGAAGAGAATAAAAAAAAATGGGGGACCTCTTCTTGGGGGGAGAAAAGCGATGGCTGACACTACAGGAAATAGAAGATAAGTGGGAATTGAGAGGCCCGAATTTTCTGCCCTACCTGCAGATAAAAAGTTATAGCAGACAACTTGTTAAGGACCTCTCCTACGAGTGGAATCAAAATGATTTTGACACTTTGATTTGTGCCAAGTCAAGACCCACTATCTCCATGCTATATCATAGGTTGAGGGATAGATGGAGGTCAAAAGACCGTACGATGATCTTTAATAAATGAGGCAAAATTCTGGATATACAGGACATCTCGAAATTTGTCTATTTGGGTCTCTCGGGTATGTATTCAGCAATTGTCAATGAGAAGTGGCGGGAGACACACCTTAAAATATTGCACCATGCCGTGTATGGTTTTAACATTCCGGGTAATGGGGGAGCCCAGGAACGCCTGACAGCCTGTCCTAGATGTGCGACACCTGGATCTGACTTTTTTCATGGCCTATGGGATTGTCCCCAGTTGGGAGAGTTTTGGCAACACATAGGGCAAATTCTAGAGAAAGTTAGCAAATTTCAGGGCCTCATCACCCCTACCTTAGCCATTTTACATGTAGACAGGAATTCAGAGGGTAAGGAGGGGGGAAGAAAACCCAAAAGTGTCCTTTCCCAGTTGGGACACAGAGTGTTAATGGTAGCTAAACTAAGCTTGCTCTGCGGGTGGCTTACTCCAGAAATCCCAACTAGTGCGATGGTGATCACGCAATTAAAACATGTGCTTCAACTGGAATGGTTGGAAGCCCTAAATAAAAAGGAGACATTAGGTAAAAAGCTATTCCGCACCTGGAAAAACTTTATGCTGCAGTATGTACAGGGGACTGAATGTCAGAAGATAATGACTCCGTTTAAACTGACGGCTTGGTACCTGATGGAAGACCTTAAGGGGGGGTTAGGAAAGTTGAAGGTGGGATGACTGCTATACAAAACCATTCAGAAGAGAGCTCACTACAGATATAACTCGGAAAGACAGAAAAATTTCAGGCTGGGGTATGTTCTGGGTGGAGGGTGGGGGGACTTTGACTACGGTTTTCTGTAGGGGAGGAACATGTTTTAAGTGATGTATGTCACTGCATAGTAATTGAACATGATCTGGACTGTTCTCATGCTTGTGTTACAAGATTCTATGTTACAATGTCTCTTGTTATGAAACAATATCTTTGTAAGACTTTATTGCTTCTTTGATTGATATGAAAGAAAAAATGAAAAACCAAATAAAGAGATTTAAAAAAAAAAAATAGGGTTGAGCGAACGTGGATGAGGTGAGTTTTTTAAAATTATTTTTAACCCCTCAATGGCCATTTTATTTAACATTCTATCTTAAGAATGCTATTATTTTCCATTATAACGGAAAATAATAAAGTGAAGTTCGGGTCCCAATTGACTTTAACCTGTTGCCGACCGCCTCACGCAGGATTGCGTCCTGCGGGCGGTCGGTCTGTTCCTCCTTGACGCGCCCGCGCGTCATCTCGCGAGAGGCGAGATTTCCTGTGAACGCGCACGCGTGCGCGCGTTCACAGGATCACGTCGGGGACAAGGTAAACTACAGCCTGCCAGCGCTGATCGTGCGCTGGCAGGCTGTAGAAGTTAAAAAAATGGCATATCAGACGCTGTTTTGATAACAGCGTCTGATATGCTTGCTGATCGTTCCTTTGGTGGTCCTTTTTGCTTGGGACCACCAAAGAAACTTTTATAAATGCACCAAAACACCACTTACATTTTTTGGCAGAGATTTATTCATCCACATTGATCGATGCGAATGAGGAAATCTGTGCCGTTTTGTTTTTTTTTTGCACATTTTTGGGCAGAGATTTTTTCATCCACATTGATTGATGCGAATGAAGAAATCTGTGCCGTTCATTTTTTTCTTTTCAGCCCAGAGGCTGAACGGGAAAAAAAATCTCATTACCCGTATGCTCAATATAAGGAGAATCGCAGAAACTCCTAATGCTGGCCATACGTGTAATGATTGCGGAGACCCTCAAATGCCAGGGCAGTACAAAAACCTCACATGTGACCCCATTTTAGAAAGAAGACACCCCAAGGTATTCCGTGAGGGGTATGGCGAGTTCATGCAAAATTTTATTTTTGTCACAAGTTAGTGGAATATGAGACTGTAAAAAAAAAAAAAAACAATTTCCGCTAACTTGTGCCAAATTTTTTTTTCTGTGAACTCGCCATGCCCCTCACAGAATACCTTGGGGTGTCTTCTTTCCACAATGGGGTCACTTGTGGGGTATTTATACTGCCCTGGCATTTTAGGGGTCCTAAAGTGTGAGAATCCAAATGCGTAAAAATGGCCTGTGAAATCCTAAAGGTACTCATAGGTTTTAGGGACCCTTGCGCATCTTGGCTGCAAAAGTGTCACTCATGTGGTATCGCCGAACTCAGGAGAAGTAGGCAATGTGTTTGGGGTGTATTTTTACATATACCCATATTGTGTGTGAGAAATATCACTGTAAACGACAACTTTTTAAATTTTTTATTCAAAGTTGTCAATTTACAGAGATATTTCTCACACAAAGTATGGGTATATGTAAAAATACACCCCAAAACACATTGCCCTACTTCTCCTGAGTACGGCGATACCACATGAGTGACACTTTTTGCAGCCCGGATGCGCAAAGGGCCCAAATTCCAATGAGTACCTTTAGGTTTTATATGGCTGCTCACAATTTAGCCCCACCCAAAATGCCAGAACAGTACAAACACCCCACAAATGACCCCATTTTGAAAGAAGACACCCCAAGGTATTCACTGAGGGGCATAGTGAGTCCATGAAAAATTTAACTTTTGTCAAAAGTTAGCAGAAAGGTAGACTTTATGAGAAAAACAATAAAAATCAACTTCCGCTAACTTGTGCCAAAAAAATCTTCTATGAACTCGCCATGCCCCTCACAGAATACCTTGGGGTGTCTTCTTTCCAAAATGGGGTCACATGTGGGGTATTTATACTGTCCTGGCATTTTAGGGGCCCTAAAGCGTGAGAAGAAAATGCGTAAAAATGCCCTCCTAAAAGGTACTCATTGGTTTTAGGGCCCCTTTACGCATCTTGGCTGCAAAAGTGTCACTCATGTGGTATCGCCGTACTCAGGAGAAGTAAGGCTTGGGGTGTATTTTTACATATACCCATACTTTGTGTGAGAAATATCTCTGTAAATTGACAACTTTGAATAAAAATGTAAAAAGTTGTAGTTTACAGAGATATTTCTCACACACAGTATGGGTATATGTAAAAATACACCCCAAAACACATTGCCCTACTTCTCCTGAGTACGGCGATACCACATGAGTGACACTTTTTGCAGCCTGGGTGCGCAAGGGGCCCTAAAACCAACGAGTACCTTTAGGATTTCACAGGCCATTTTTACGCATTTGGATTCTCACGCTTTAGGGGCCCCTAAAATGCCAGGGCAGTATAAATACCCCACATGTGACCCCATTTTGGAAAGAAGACACCCCAAGGTATTCCGTGAGGGGCATGGCGAGTTCACAGAATTTTTATTTTTGGCACAAGTTAGCGGAAATTGATATATATATTTTTTTTATTTTGTTTTTTACAAAGTCTCATATTCCACTAACTTGTGACAAAAATAAAATTTTACATGAACTCACCATACCCTCACGGAATACCTTGGGGTGTCTTCTTTCCAAAATGGGGTCACATGTGGGGTATTTATACTGACCTGGCATTTTAGGGGCCCCTAAAGTGTGAGAATCCAAATGCATAAAAATGGCCTGTGAAATCCTAAAGGTACTCATTGGGTTTAGGGCCCTTTGCACTCCAGGCTGCAAAAAGTGGCACACATGGTATCGCCGTACTCAGAGAAGTAGGGCACATGCTTTGGGGTGTATTTTTATATATACCTATACTGTGTGTGAAAATATCTCTGTAAACGACAACTTTTAAAAATTTTTATACAAAGTTGTCAGTTTACAGAGATATTTCTCTCACCCAACATGGGTATATGTAAAAATACACCCCAAAACACATTGCCCTACTTCTCCTGAGTACGGCGATACCACATAAGTGACACTTTTTGCAGCCTGAGTGCACAAAGGCCCAAATTCCAACGAGTACCTTTAGGTTTTACATGGCGGCTCACAATTTAGCCCCGCCCAAAATGCCAGAACAGTAAACACGCCCCACAAATGACCCTTTCGGAAGTAGACACCCCAAGGTATTCACTGAGGGGCATAGTGAGTCCGTCTGAAATTTTTTTCTTTTGCCAGAAGTTAGCAGAAATTGAAACTTTTTTATTTATTTTTTTCTCAGAAAGTGTCATTTTCCGCTAACTTGTGAAAAAATGAAATGATACATGAACTCACCATGCCCCTCCGCGAATACTTTGGGGTGTCTTCTTTCTAAAATGGTGTCATTTGGGGGTATTTATACTTTCCTGACATTCTAGCACCTGAAGAAACATGACAGGTGCTCAGAAAGTCAGAGCTGCTTCAAAATGCCGAAATTCATTTTTGCACCATAGTTTGTAAACGCTATAACTTTTACCCAAACCAATAAATATACACTTATTGGACTTTTTTTATCAAAGACATGTAGAACAATAAATTTAGAGAAAAATTTATATAGAAATGTAGTTTTTTTTGAAAAATTTTACAACAGAAAGTGAAAAATGTCATTTTTTTGCAAAAATGTCATTAAATTTGTATTAATGGCAAAAAAAGTAAAAATGTCAGCAGCAATGAAATACCACCAAATGAAAGCTCTATTAGTGAGAAGAAAAGGAGGTAAAATTCATTTGGGTGGTAAGTTGCATGACGGAGCAATAAACGGTGAAAGTAGTGTAGTGCGGAATTGTAAAAAGTGGCCTGGTCATTAAGGGTGTTTAAGCTAGGGAGGCTTAAGTGGTTAATGGGGTCCGGGTTTGGGTTCGGCGTTCGGGTCCCGAACCCGAACTTAGACCTGAAGTTCGGTCGAACTTCACCGGGTTCGCTTATCCCTACTATTAAAGCTAGAACCAGCCCTGTATCTCACATGGATCCAAAGATCTCCCCATTCATTGCCTGCTAGATTTATATAAAATTCAAGGGGAGTCTCTTTTCTGCTTCAGCTCAGGGGGCGGACAAAGAAATAAGAAAAAAAACAAACAGCAGGTGGCGCTATACAGATTTTTAATTTCATGCAATTACAAGTATTCAGATCCAGGTACTGGTATGAAAACTGTAGAATATTTTTTGGGGGACAACCCCAAAAAGTCTCTACGTTGAAAAATACAGTTGAAAAATCTTTTCAATGGGAAATATAGCAAAAATAGAATCCCCTCCACAAAAAACATGCAAGTGAGAAATGCTGTTTCTTGTTTACTCGCCAGCAAAAAAAAAAACGAAATAAAAAGACATCAAAAAGTCCTCATACAGAAGAACGAAAAATGAAAAATGTATGGGTCTTGCGGTAATGCCAAAACGTTTTTTTTAAAAGTGTTTTTATTGTGAAAAAGTAGTAAAACGTAAAGTAATATATGTATTTGGTATTGCTATAATGTTACTGACCAGAGAATATAGCTATCATGTTTTTTATTGTGCAAAATTAAAGCCGCAAAATTTATAATGAAAAAAATCAAAGCCAGTATTTCAGTTTTTTCCCATTCCCCCAAAAGTTAATATAAGTTAATCAGTGAGTTTTGTGTGCCCCAAAAAGGAGCCATTAAAAACTGCAACTTGCCCTGCAAAAAAACAAGCCCTCATACGGCAAAAATAAAAAAGTTATAGCTCTTGGAATACAACAATAAAAAACAATAAAAATATTGCTTGATCATTGACCCAAAACAGACCAGTCACTAAGGGGTTAAAATAAACATGTACACATGCATGGATGTTGATAGGGGAGTCTAGAGATGGCTGCAAACGAATGAGCACTTGGCCCGCATCTAAATGTACAATGGTTCAGTTTTAGTTCCTAAAGGGGTTGTCTGCTTTTAACTATTGATGACCTATCCTCAGGATAGGTCATCAGTATCAGATTGGCGGGGGTCCACCTCCCAGCACCCCTGCCAATCAGCTATTTGAAGAGAAGGCAGTGCTCTGTTTACCTGCTCGCCACAGCAATTGTAGTGGTAAGGAGCTGTAATTACTAATATGCCATCCCTATTCACTTCTATGGGACGACTCTATCTGTTCAAGTGAATACTACAAAGCCGTTCCATAGAAGTGAATGGGGCCGGCCGTCATTACACCTGCTCACTACTGCAGGTAAACAGAGCAAAGAAGGCAGCGCTCATATGAGTGCTGTGTTATCTTCAAACAGCTTCAAACTCCCTCTGTTAAACAGCCTGGATCGGCACTCCTGCCGGTCCGGGCTGTTAAAGCAGGACTGCGGCTCTCATGTGAGCCACGGTCAGACCGGGCCGCTGTGAAAAAGCGGCAGCGCAGCTAAAGGCCCCTTAGTGACCACCGTAAAAAGGCGTATGGGTAGTCACTAAGAGGTTAAAACTCCTAAACCCCATGGAGATGCAGCAGCAAGGAAGACATTGAGTAGCGTAGCTGTGAATCCCGTAGTTGTGAGACAGTAAAACACACACTTAGCTGCAGCAGCATGTATGTGTGTGTCTCCCTGCTTCTCTTTCACTCGGCTCTACCTCCACCCCCCTTTCCATAGACTTGTATGGGCAGCATGTTATCTTATCTGTTAGTGAGCTGAAAGTCTGTTTTGTCACCCAAGATAGATTCAGAGTGAGTAAACAGCTTAAGAGGTAAGAGCAGAGGGAATCATTTTTCTCTCATGAGATATATTACAAAGTTTCTTATATTCACCTGTACTATTTATCTAAGCAAAGCTGTTAAAAGTAGAGTGAGCATTTGAAGAGGACCTGAAACCTCTCCTGAGATGTCTGTTTTAGGAAGTACTTGCACTCCCTATGTAATACCAATTCTGGAGCATCTATTCTTATGACTCTATGTTGTGCCATACATTTATTATTCATTCTAGAAGCTATGAATGAATTACCAGCAGTTTAAAATGAAAGTCCAGATGGATGTTAATAGTTGGGGGTGTGCCCCTGCACAGTCTGGCACTATCCAATCAGTGCTGTCAGTGTCAGACTGTGCAGGGACACATCCCCAACAGGTAACACCCAACTGGATCTCCATTGTAAACTGCTAGTAATTCATTCATAATGTCTAGCAGGAATAATAAAGGAACGACACATCATAGAGTCTTAAGAATAGATGCTCCAGAATTGTTACTACAAGGTGGTGCAACTAGTAGGTAAAACAGGCATGTCAGGAGAGGAGACAAGTCCTCTTTAAGGCTAAAGTACTATAAAGATGTCTAAACACTAATAAACTCCAAGATGATTAGTTAATAGACTTATCATCCTGAATGTTTTTGTATTTACCAACATATATTAAAATTAAGAAAGAAATGGAGGGGGAAAAGGAGAGAAGTGCGTTGTCCATAAAACTTTAGGGATTAAATAACACATTTCTATATGCGGTAAAATATGCCAGAGTGGCTGTCATTAATTTTTCCATATATAATAGAAATGGCAAAATACACAGAGCTAAGTTTATTTTGGGCACTGATGTACTTTTCTCCCATTAAAAATAAATTAATCAGCAAATTCCTCCACAGTTAAGCCCTCTTTCTGTAAATATAACACAGCTGTAATACATTACAAGGTGAGATTGCTCGAAATTTACTTTAGAATGCTTTACACATAAGTAGGTTCTCTGCAGCTACCCTTGCAACAAAAGCATGTTAAATAAACTGAGAAAATTCTGTTTGCTTTGTAATGTTTTGAAAGAAGTAGGATATACCTTACACTTATAAAGTTTCTTTATATGACTCATTTTATAAGATGTTAAAGTGAGGAAGTTTGGCTTGGAAAACAGAATTAGCCAAATTGCGTTCTCTCGACTTAAAACCAACCTGTTTCCATGGCGGCTGACAAATGTTCACACAGCTATTTCTAAATGTGCTGTGTTCTCAAAGGAAAGATATTCTGTGAAATTGAAAAAAATGTGCCCCGTGGAAGGCACACGTGCATTCTCAACTCACAATCTAATATTTAAAAAGGTTTCAAAAACAAAATATTTAATACTGAGTAAATTAAATTAGAATGAAGCGCTCTAAAATCTATGTGATATGTAAAATATATCTAATTATGCCAAGAGTTGTTTTCTGTTCGGTCGGAAGGCAAAAGCATGTTAAAGAATAATTGACTAAAAATGAAAAAAATAAAAATAGAAATATTCTTGCTGTTGAGTCCCTAAGTAAACTCATATTCTACTCAACTGTTTGCTTACACAACAGAAGTTTGATTCCAAAAATACTAATGGCCAATGCAGTTTCTCATAGAGATTCTCACCTAACCTTTAACAAAATCTAAAAGAGTTAAAATTCAGCATTATCTGCTTGATTTTATTAAAAAAGGATGACAGAATCCCAAGTTTACTTTTGGAGATGTCTATTTTCCCTGAATTATACTAAAGTATTTGTGATGAATTACCAGTCTTATTCTAAAATATTTAGGAAAATTAAAATAAAAGCAGTTGTGTCACGAAACAAATTCTACATTTTTTAAACCAGTAGCTGGATCTGAATAAAAGTTAAAAATTTAGTATAGCCATTGAGCTATTCAATAAAATGTGTCTGTATAGCGCCATTGTTCTTTTCCTTATTTTTTGTCTGTCTCACTAAGCTGGTCGAATGTGCTCAGTTTAAGTCTTCAATTGCCACCAGCCATATGTTCTGTTAGAAGCTGTGGCAGTTACAGGGAGAGAGCTGCAGCAGAAAGGACATACCCCCTGAGCTGCCATGTTGAAGACAGACTAGCAGAGCAATTGGAGCAGTGAATGTGAGGATCTCTGGACCCATATGAGGTACAGAGTTGAGCAGATTAATATAAAGTTTTATGGGAAAAGATTCAGTATAACTTGTATTTTATACATTTAAATCCCTGCTCATTCTGGGCTTTGAAGTCAAGGAGGCGGACCTATCAGTGATTGACAACTAGCTATGTACACACAGTCATAGAGGGAAGGCTGTCAATCACTGATAGGCCCACATCCTCGACTTCAAAGCCCAGAATGAGCAGGAATTTAAATGAATGATATACAAGTTATACTGAATATTTTCCCATAAACTAGATATCAGTCTGCTCAGCTCCTCCTGCTCTATAACATAGTGGCTGTAGCTCTAACCATATTTAATGTGGCAGTTTCCTTTAAAGGGAATCTGTCTCCTCCAAAATCGGTAAGCATATTGCTATCTAGAGTAGGTGCCCTGAAACATAACTATTCTTGTGAAAATCTGGTTCTCTAATCTTGAGAAATTCTTTTATTTTTATATAGTTTTGGGTGCACCATGAGAGGGGCCACTGTGCACCTGGTGTCCTCTGTCTCATCAAATCTCAGTATATGTCAATAAATTAAGAGGTGGAGGTGCTGGAGAGCATTACCGATGGTGCACTGAAAATATTATTTGCATAAAATGAAAAGGAGAATTTCTCAGGATTAGAGGACTTTTTTTCACAGGAAAAGGTGTATGGTTGTGTATTGGCAAATGGTCAGGCGTGTTGTTTCGCATGTTTCTATTTACATATACTACAAGAAAATTTAGACTAGAACATTCAGAATCACAGGTGCATATCCATGATACAAACATGGTAATAAAAAAAAGCCACCTTGACACCTGGTAGATGGGCCCGACTGCGCTAAGAGCTTCCAACTGACTCATTTATAGTAGGTATAATACCACTTTTATTTGAATTGATCCCCATCTCTCAGTTCTTTTGTTTGCATCTATTGTTTCCATCTATAATGGTGTGCAGCCATTTTTTTTAACAGCCATGTTTGCTTGATGGGTATGCACCTGTGATTCTGAATGTTTTAGTCTAAATTTTCTTGTAGTATATATTAAGGGTAGTGGCCTCTTTTAGACTGAACAACGCCCATCTACCTGGGACCTGTGAGCAGAGTATTAATGTAGCTGGTTCCTACACTGCCCTGAAGGTTGTAGGCTTAGGTAAGTCCAAGAGAGACGGTATATTAGCGTTAGGGACCCATCTGCGGAAGCTACCTTGACGCCTGGTAGATGGGCCTGACATACGTTTGATTAAAAATGTGCGCTAAGAGCTTCCTTTGACTCATTTATAGTAGGTATAATACCAGTTTTATTTGAATTGATCCCCATTTCGCAGTTCTTTTGTTTGCATCTATTTGCATATAGTCATTAAGACTAAAAATCGCCCCCTTTTATCTGTGTTATCCTACGAGGGGCTAAGTCTTTTCCCTACATGACCAAAATGGATAAACTTACTTAGACTATTGTCTGTAAATACGGTATGACATTACCAAACAAGGCTTTATGAGGGGCTGTCCTCGCCGGCCTCACATACGTACTGCCCGTTACCCCTGAAGACGCCAGAGTATACCGGCAAAACATGTTGGGGGGCAGTGTTAGTAAGGCATTGTAGTTAAACTGAGGGAACACAGTTGGGCGAATATAAGGAGCTAAATAGAAGAGAATCCTCTCTGAGACAAGGAGCGCTGGTGTGCCGCGCAAAAACCAGTGCAATAAAGAAAGACGCAGTCCTGCTGCTAATTTATTAAGCAGCAGACATATGAGGATATATCTATGCTGAGATTCTGTGTCTCCTACTGAGTTTTAAAAAAAAAATAATCACCTCAGTAAATAATGTATGATTCTAAAATAAAAGTTACGTTTTATATTAATTAGCAAGTGGAAAAAGGGTGTGATTTTTAGTCTTAACCGCCTCTAAAAGGGACCAGATGGAATTAAGGTACATTATAAATCAAGAAATTGTTCTCGAGATACATTTCTGTCAGTGACATAAACTACAGATCAACTCTAAGGGGGTTTTTGAAGAGTGGTCTCATCCAGGATTTGAACCCACTAAATACTTTATCCCTCTTCCCTTTTTTTCTTACTGGGTTTTGACTATAATGCTGAAAGGTAATGGTAACCTCTACTGTTTCTGTCACACAGTTTCTTTCTGCTGTTTTTGCACTTTTGAAGTTTTTGGTGCTTTTCTTTTGCTGTTGTTTTTTGCTACATTTCTTTTTTAGCCAAAAAATGCCAGTTCCAGATAATGCATGTCTATAAAAAAAAAATGAAATTCAGGACAGACTGACAGGGGCGTAACTACCATAGTGGCAGACCATGCTATGGGGCCCGGAGAAAGGGGTAGCCTAGTTGTGATCATTCCCTCTTCTCCTGGAGGTGAAAATTTGATCAGGACTCTACCCTCTAAGGCAGGCATGTCCAAACTGCGGCCCTCCAGCTGTTGCAAAACTACAACTCCCAGCATGCCTGGATAGCCTACAGCTATTAGGGCATGCTGGGAGTTGTAGTTTTGCAACAGCTGGGGGGCCGCAGTTTGGACATGCCTGCTCTAAGGGAACAACTTTTAGCAAATGAGGCAGTTAAAAAAATGGCCCAAGGATCATTGAAAGTGGTTTAGGCGGAAACACTTCTGTCCTGTGTGGGGGGCCTGGTTGGATCCTTATGGGGCCCCTACTTCTCCATGTACGCCACTGCAGACAGGCATTTATTGTACTGTTTTTTTCCACTCTTGAGTTCTTTTGGGTCAGTAATTTAACGACACATGAAATCATAGGCAGTAATACAGAATTGGTCCATCCCTTTGCGGCTAATACAGCTTCCACTCTTCTGGGAAGGCTTTCTAAAAGATTTTGGACTGTGTCTGTGGGAATTTGTGCCCATTCATGCAGAAGAGCATTTGTGAGGTCAGACACGGATGTTAGGCGAGAGGTTCTGGCTCACAAACTACAGTATGTTCTATTTCATCCCAAAGTTGTTCAGTGTGATCTGTCAGGGCTCTGTGTGGCCAGTTAAAGGGAACCTGTCACCTCAAACAGCGGTCCTAAACCGCCGGCAGGACCTTCAAGACTACAGCAGTTGGATTCTGATCAAGTATATCTTACTAAATTCCAGTGCTGCAGTAGTAAGAAAATCGATGTTTAATCCACGGCTGGCGCGATTCTCTGCCCAGGCTTGAAGTCAAGGGGGCAGCGGCCTCCTTGCTTCAAGTCGCAGTGACCACACCCCCTTCCCGGCCCCTTTGCTTTGATTGACAGCGCTTATGCCCGACAGCCGGCTGGCTTCTCAGAACAGCCAGCTGTCAGTCACAGCGATGGGGGCGGGAAGGAGTGTGGTTACCGCGACTTGAAGCAAGCAGGTCGCTGCCCCCTTGACTTCAAGCCTGGGCAGAGAATCGCGCCAGCCGTGGATTAAACATCGATTTTCTTACTACTGCCGCACCGGAATTTAGTAAGATATACTTGATCAGAATCCAACTGCTGTAGTCTTGAAGGTCCTGCCGGCGGTTTAGGACCGCTGTTTGAGGTGACAGGTTCCCTTTAAGTTCATCCACATCAAGCTCACCCAACCATGCCATTATGGACCTTGCTTTGTGCATTCGGGAACAGTCATGCTGGAACAGAAAAGAGCCTTCCCAAAAATTCTACCACAAAGTTGGAAGCATACAATTGTCCAAAATGTTTTGGTATACTGAAGCTTAAAGATTTCCCTTCACTGGAACTAAAGGGTCAAGGCCACCACCCCACTGTGGACAAAAGGCCTGACCCCCTAGTTACATTTAATACAGGCTCCCATCCACAGTCCCTGTCAGCGGGCTGCCTGACAAGATCAAACAGTAACTGCACCGATAACCCCACATCATCAGTGCAGTCCAGAGGCTCAAAAAGCTAAAGGACCTGTGATGATGTTATCACAGGTTCTGCACCATCTAGTAAACTGCACAGGTGTAGTTCCCAGGTTAGGAAGGTGTAGCTGCCAGGACCTGTGATGACATCATCATAGGACCTTCACTCCCTGACAGAGTGAGGACGAACTGCAAGAAAAGCTCTCCATTGAGACTAGAATGGGCTGGGTAAAAGGAAGCTATGCCTCATTGATTCTCATACATCAGAAGACTAAGAAATACCTCACTCATATATAGTACTACAGACAGCTACAACCCCTAATATCTCATGTACCTCACACAGAGACCTAATGTATATCTGACTACATGTATCTGTACTCACTGCATCTTGTACCTCACATATTAGTATATGCACTGTATATACTAATATACCTGTACACACCGCATATATTATACAGTATAATAGATGCAGTGTGTACACATATATAGTATATACAACAGTGTACTGAAATGTGACATATGAGGTGTAATTTATACCTTACATATCAGTACGCTGCTGTATATACTGTATATCTGTACAAACTCCATCTTTTATACCTCTTACCATGTGACCATCAGCACCACTGCTCCTGTCCTGCAAATCCCAAACAGAGGTGAGACATTTAAATGAAGACAATGCTGCTGCCAGTGGGGCAGGGGTTGTCAGGGGACAATAATACTGGGTATTTTGTACTTCATGGGGGTAATTATTTGGTGCTGTTGGGGAAATATTTTGTGCTGCAGTGTTGTATTTACATGGCAAAGTTGGGGAGGTATTTAGGAATACACGCTGGTATCGGATGCTGCTGGGGAGGTATTTTGAGCTTCAGTATGTGTTGCTGTTGGGAAGGGTAACATATGTCCCTAACCATGTGATTAGGCAATTACGTATTCCACTTTTCTTTCTTTCTTGAATTGATGGTTTACCTAGGGGCATGACCAAGTAAAACAAAAATCACTTCTGCAGTTTGCATTGAGAACCATTATTTTTATGCAATATCATATGTGGCTGGTTGGGTTTGTGTGCCAGGGCTGTTTTGTAATCCCAGTCCAGCCCTGATGGCACACTATATAACAGACAGCAGCAAGCTCAGTTCATGGAGCAAGGGGAGGGGCCAGGGACGTGTAGCATAGAGGGCCCAGGAATTGGTAGTGGAAGGAGCTATGGGGCCAATGACCTGGGCAGAGCCTCTTAGCTTGCGCCGGTATGAATAGTGTAACATGGTGTCTGGTAAAATACTGGAAGGGGTGTATATCTCACACAGAATGCTTAGTTGGGTGAGGTAAAAAGAATTCAGGAAAGCTGGGTTGTTCCAACAAAGTGTAGTTTTCAAATTGTTTAATGGGCTATCATTTTTATGGAATGGCAGATAGGTTTTAGTAGTGGGACTTGCCATTCTCTCCCCACTCCAATATTACACTTTCCTCTAGACCAGGCATGCCCAACCTGCGGCCCTCCAGCTGTTGCAAAACTACAACTCCCAACATGCTCGGGTGGCCTACAGCTATCAGCCTACAACAGGGCATGGTGGGAGTTGTAGTTTTACAACAGCTAGAGGGCTGCAGGTTGAGCATCCCTGCTCTAGACCGAGGTAACCCAGGTTTAGCTGCTGGGCTCATTACTGACAAACTAAAAACAGGGCTTAAAAACTCATTCAGTGTCAGAACCTGAAAGTTGCATGACCTGCTGGCTGTGTGGAAAGTTAGCGTGCAGACGGGCAGGTGCTTTATTTTGTTTCTGTTTATTTCATGTGGATTGGCCAAAGTGAATGTTGAACTTTGATGCCACTATGCTGTATTTGAAGACAATAAACCTTGTGTTGGACTTTTAAACTGTTGAAGCCTGCCAAGCCTGTCATTGCCAACCCCGCCCACATGTACAGATCTCAACAGCAGCCATAGAGCACAAACTACTGTTCTAAGAAGAGAAAGATTTATGAACACATTTAAGTGCTTTGGCTTGAAGACCTCACTTTCACATTTGTGTGATAAGTGCCGAGCTATTGTAAACTTTAGATTAAAAGTGCTCATTAGTTGCTCCTGAGTAGAGATGAGCTAATTTCATATTTTGAAATTCGTTCTCGCTTCGTTTGGCGGTAAAAGCAGAATTGCGTTATGGATTCCGCTACCACGAACCATAACGCAATTTTATGATGGAATGCATAACGGAATGCCTTTAGAGCCATTCCGTTATTCATTCTTTCATAATAGAAGTTTATGGGCTGCAAAACGGATCCGTTCCATTTCCGTTATGCAGGGGAGTCCTCTCCTGCATAACGGAAACGAGACAGATCCATTATGCAGCCCATAAACTTCTATTATGAAAGAATGGATAACGGAATGGCTCTAAAGGCATTCCGTTATAGAATTGTGTTATGGTCCGTGGTAACGGAATCCATAACACAATTCTGCTTTTACCACCAAACGAAGCGTGAACGAATTTCATAACATAAAATTCGCTCATCTCTACTCCTGAGCAATAGTTATGAATTATAACAATCTTAGCAATAGCAGCAGGCACTAAGGAGAAACTGGTAGAATTGCAATGTAATGTTATAAATCTTTGTATAAGTGAATGCACACTTTAGATGACCACATTCTTTGAACTCTCTACTGTACAACGCAGAATAAGAGCGAGAAATGAATGACATCATGTACTAAACAATTTAGTGCAACTAACTCATATTAATCAATGAATGATTGGAAACTGTGTAACACAGAGCCAGCTTTTGACTTCAGGATGTTACAATTATGCAACTGCAAATCTTACATTTAAAAAGTAATTCTCTTTACTGTACACACTGTTTCATCTTGTAGCAACACGAGCTTGTTTATTGCTTTTACTTCTGGAAGGTCTCCAAGATCACTCATTTTGGGATATGCTGACATCAATGTTCTGTGCTTAATGCATGTATGCACTTTTAGTAATAAGTGAATCAGTTTCTCAAATCTCCATTTTACATATATACAGTCTGTCCAGGTAAACAGATGGTATAGGTGGGTGCAGTTGCATTTGGCCCCCAAGATTAGGAGGTTCAAAAGGTCTCCTATGACATAAGAGAAAAGCAGTGCTGTAGAAATGCCACAGTATCTCATGAGAAAGGGACATGGTAATCAGATTTGACGCTGCTATAATGATGAAATCTTTATGCCCATGTGTTCAGAAATATAAGATTATGCTTACCGGTAATTAGTTCTCCATGAGCAGATGATCGCACCCTCTTTTTCCCCCTCCTGTGTATGGTGGTGTTTTAAAAAAAAATGATGTTCCAGGGACTGTTTTTTTTTGTTTGGTATCACTGGACTGCATTCTCACACTACACTAGCTTGTTTGCCACAAACCTCTCCTTATCTCAAAGAGCGTCTGCACTGTTGCCAGAAGAGAACCCATTGGAGTCACGAATTGCGAACAATGGTGTTCAGTGATGAAAGCAGGTTCTGCCTTGGTACTAATGATGGCCACATCAGCCATCATTAGACCGCCTCAGCTGGAGAGCGCCTGCTGCCATCATGCATAATGCAGAGACACACAGGACCAACACCAGGCCACATAGTTAACATGGCCGTTCGCATCTGGTATTTGGGAGGGGAACATTGGGAAGGGAACCAGCCTTCGGTATGTTGAGGACATAATGGAAATAATCCTACTGCCTTTTTTTGACTCTGTTAGGAGACATGTTGTTCCAACAAGATAATGCCCACCTACACACTGCCAATGCTATACAACCTGGTCTTCAGGATATCTAACACCTACCCTGGCCACCTCGATCACCAGAACTCTCCCCCATTGAAAATGTCTGGGACTGGATGGAGCAACGGATCTCCCATGCTCAGCAGCCAAGCAACAACCACCTTGGCTAAACTACAAGTTGAAATAGCTTGTAATGACATACCACAAGAGCATATCTAGCATCTGTATGACCATTACCATGCCAGAGTGACATGCTGTATTGCAGCAAGGAGAGATGTCACCCAGTATTAATGTGACCCTGCCTCAACATATACCTTGCTGCAGAACCCAAAAAAATGGGCGCACCACCTTGGTTGTGTGATCATTGACCAAGCAACATTAGCACTTTATATTTTGTCAGTCTTACCTCAATTGCATTAAAGCGGTTGTCTCACCTGAGACATTAGTGGCATATTGCTAGGATATACCACCAATCTCAGATAGGTGCGGGTCTCACCACTAGGACCGCACCTATCTGAAGAATGGAGCCCTCTATTTATTTCTATGGTAGTGCCGAAAATAGCTGAGCAATGCACTCGGCTATCTTTGGACGTCCCATAGAATTGAATAGATTGCTGAACAAGTGCAGACACCACTCCATTCACGTCTATGAAACTGCCAGAAATAGCCGAGCCAGTGCTCAGATCATTTTCGCACTCTCATAAAAATAAATGGAAGGTGGCCGCACATACATGGTACACTCTTGTTCACTTCGGGATACCTGCTTTAAAGATAGGTGCGGGCCCTACAGATGGGTCCCACATCTTTCTGACATTGGTGCACCCTTTTACATTTTCCAGCTGTTTTTTTTTATTGTCCACTAGTGTATCTATCATTTGTTTAGTTTTTCTATACATTTATTTGAGGACAGCAATCTTGCTATAAACTGAGGTGATAGAGGGTGCTCCCCCTATAAAAGCTCTCCATAGGTCTTCATGTCCTAGGCTGGAGTTGGTCCCTCAAAGTGCTGTCATAAGCGTAAGGGAAAATGTTTAAAGGGGTTCTCTGGGAATTAGTAACATAGTAACATAGTACATAAGGCCGAAAAAAGACATCTGTCCATCCAGTTCGGCCTGTCATCCTGCTAGTTGATTCAGAGGAAAGAAGTACTCTCTGGATCAATGACCCATCTCTAGTAGCTATAACCTGTAATATTATTACACTCCAGAAATACATCCAGTCCCCTCTTGAATTCCTTTATTGTACTCACCATCACTACCTCCTCAGGCAGAGAGTTCCATAGTCCCACTGCTCTTACCGTAAAGAATCCTCTTCTATGTTTGTGTACAAACCTTCTTTTCTCCAGACGCAGAGGATGTCCCCTCGTCACAGTGACAGTCCTGGGGATAAATAGATGATGGGAGAGATCTCTGTACCGACCCCTGATATATTTATACATAGTTATTAGATCTCCCCTCAGTCGTCTTTTTTCTAAGGTGAATAACCCTAATTTTGATACCCTTTCAGGGTACTGTAGTTGCCCCATTCCAGTTATTACTTTAGTTGCCCTCCTCTGAACCCTCTCCAGCTCTGCTATGTCCGCCTTGTTCACAGGAGCCCAGAACTGTACACTGTACTCCATGTGTGGTCTGACTAGCGATTTGTAAAGTGGTAGGACTATGTTCTCATCACGGGCATCTATGCCCCTTTTGATGCAACCCATTATCTTATTGGCCTTGGCGGCAGCTGCCTGACACTGGTTTTTGCAGCTTAGTTTGCAGTTTATTAAAATTCCTAGATCCTTTTCCATGTCAGTGTTACCGAGTGTTTTACCATTTAGTATGTACGGGCGACTTGCATTATTCCTTCCCATGTGCATAACTTTACATTTGGCAGTGTTAAACCTCATCTGCCACTTCTCTGCCCAAGCCTCCAATCTATACAGATCCCTCTGTAGCAGTATATTGTCCTCTTCAGTGTTAATTACTTTGCACAGTTTAGTGTCATCTGCAAAAATTGATATTTTACTGTGCAAGCCTTCTACAAGATCATTAATAAATATATTGAAGAGAATAGGGCCCAGTACTGACCCCTGAGGTACTCCACTATTGACAGTTGCCCAATCTGAGTGTGTACTGTTAATAACCACCCTCTGTTTTCTGTCACTCAGCCAGTTACTTACCCACTTACAGACATTTTCTCCCAGTCAGATCATCCTCATTTTATATACTAACCTTTTATGTGGTACAGTTAAGAAAATAAGGGTACTTATATATTACTTTAGTATAAGTATATTCCCAAATAGATTTCATTAGCTATAATGGTTTATTTTGTCTAGGGAGCAATCATTGGGAGAAATAAAATGGCCGCCGTCTTATTAGTATACACAAAACCTGTCCTAATCACACAGGAGGACAAGTTACTTCACAACACTGAGGTAAAGAGCTGCCTCATCCTCCTCTCTGCTCTACTTGTCAGGGATTATGATCCTGAATACAAATGATAAGATCTTCAGCTGAATCTGTGTAGGAATGGAGTTCATGAGGAGACATGAAGTACAGAGAGGACGGACAGTACAGACTGTGGTAATGGAGACTGCTTCTCATTATCCATATCCCCACACTCCTCTCTGTACTTCATGTCTCCTAATGAACTCTATTCCTACAGAGAGTCATCTGAAAATCATATTAAACTGTGTTCAGGATCATCACTGGCAAGCAGAGCAGAGAGGACGATGAGGCAGCTCTTTAACTTGTCCTCCTGTGTAGTTAGGAAAGGTTTTGTATGGACTAGTAGGATGGCGGCCATTTTTTTTATCCTTATAATTGCTCCCCGGACAAAATGAGACATTATAACTAGTGAAAGGTATTTGGTAATATATTTATAATGAAGTAATATTTAAGTATTTTAATTTTCTTAATTCCTGGAGAACCCCTTTAATGTTACTATTAAAAATGATGCTTTAAAGGGTTTGTCCAAAATATATTGATGACCTGTCCTTTAGGATAGGTTATCGATATCTGATCATTGGGGGGTCTGATACTTGGCACCCCTAACAATAATATACCGCTTATAAATAAATTAATAACTCAACACAAACATTAAAATAAGAATGCTTTATTGAATAACCCATGAAATTAAGAACATATACATAGTGGGTGGGGACTATCAACATATAAACCGCCCCATCAATCACAATAACACAATAGTGAAGCCGCAAAAATCATAGATATCATATGAATATTGGTAACCTTCCTCTGAATATGACTGCTGTACCCAGCTCATATATAATTTTCCGGAGGTGATATACCATCTACATTGCAACCTATGATATAATAATGGGGGCTAAAGTGACTGAAAGTCTACCTATCCTAACTGCGGGCGTGTAAAGATTAAACAATATACGGGCTAAACATAGCTCCAATCAATGATAACATACCTAGCACAGAAGGAAAATGGATGAAGGAGACGGTAGCGGTGACTAGTGCTCCTCAACGCGCGTTTCGCGTGTTCGCTTCCTCAGTTTTATCACGGATTATTCACTGCTTTTATCGAGATGTTGCCCGCGATTATACGGAAGTAACTATCCCGGAAGTAATGCAGAGTGCACGGTGGTTTTATCAGTAACCCGTGCAGTATTGATTGGACAGCCCCTGACGAAGCCGAAAGGGCGAAACCCGGGTCGGGCGTTTACCTGCACAGCGGGGATCGGTTGTCTGTTTTGTGATTTTATGAGAAGATACTTTGTAAGTAGAATAAAGCAAATTGTTATCACATATCCTATGCAGTATTGCGCTATGTGGTCTTTTTAATTCCAAAAGGTCTTCTGGAAATGTGACATTCAGTCGGTATTGGAAGCGTGGACCATACTTCTGTCTTAAAGAAAAAGAAAAGGTTACCTGGAGTGACATTTGTGGTGCTCTGAGAATAGCTCGGACCTGGCTTTCCTATTTGTAATTTTCATTGTTAAGGAGTGGGACCTGCTCCTCTACAGGACTGCTGCTTTTAAACCAAAACTACGTAGCCTTTTGATTCGTGTTTTAAGACGTAAATGAGGCCTGAAGTAAATGGGGCTGACTGCACACTGTGCTTGGTGTTGCGAGAGAAGGCTTCAGTGTTACTGCAAGCACTGGTGCCTTCGCAAACAGCTGATTCGCAGGTGTTCCGGGTGTCGGACCCCCACCAATCAGATACTGATGACCTATTCAGAGAATAGGTCATCAGTTAAAAAGTATCAAAACCCCCTTTAATCCTTATAGCTTTTGAGGGAGACTTGGACCTAAGACAAGAGCACTCTGGTAAACCGAATTTTGAAGTCCTACCAGTATAGGACTAACTTTAGATTTGTACTACATGATGATATGTAATTCAGCATGACAGTAGTCATAGACGTGGTATTACAAGTATTTAATGAACACATACAAATAGAGATCAACTTTCCAAAATGTAAATACTTGTTATATATACTTTATAGATCTGTGTACCACTCTTTATTCTTATTAGCTTCACTTTCTACAGTATAATTATATAAGTTATTCAATAACCAATGATATCACCTCTATAACATCTACTATACAAACCATAGAAATAGAGACTTAAAGTACACTTTCACATAATTAGAAAATCTAAAGAATAATCATTTATACTATATATACCCAAGTATCAAGAACTGCAGTGATGCCTTGAGTTAGCTCATAGAGACCAATCAGATCCTTTATTCATTCTGGTACAAATAACAAGTAATCCTATTAGTTAATACGACATACCTTTCATGTACAAAAATGCAGAATGATTCCAGTTTTACATGTACATGTTAAAGGGGCTCTCCCATGAACATAACCTCTATCCATATGCCCTAATGTCATAGAGGAGATCTCTTGCTCGGTACCACCTACATTTGCTGCCCTGTACAAGTGGCAGCTATTATAGAGGACTAAAGCTATCCTTGTATTACACAGACAGCCATTCATCTGAATTTCCACCATGTAATACTACATCTCTCCTGCACTGTATATGGCTGGCTGCAGCATCCCCGACACGTTCTGCTGATTTATGGGAGTGCTGGGAGCAGGACCTGGGACGATAATTTTGAAAAGGTTTCTCTCTGATGAGAAAACCCCTTTAAAGGGAAGCTGTCCTTATTGGGGTATTCTGATTGTAATACGCTATCCCCTATCCACAAGAGGTAACTATTAGATCAGTGTTGGTCTGTCTGCTAGGATCCCCCGCCATAAGAATGGGCACCTGTAGCCCATGGGGCCCAGAAATGAGTGGCACGTCAGGCATGCGCACTCCCACTCCATTCATCCTTATAGGACCTGCTGGAAATAGCAGAGCGCTTGTACGCAGCTTTCCCTGACAGTTCATTGAGAGGAATGGAACCACAGTGCACTTGCCCAACGTGCTATTCTATTCATTTTGGGGTCCCCGCAGATATTAGGTCCCCTTTCTCTTGTTCAGTGGGGCCCCAGCAGTCAGACACCCACCGATCTAATAGCTATGCCCTAACCTGTAGATAGGGGATAACTCATTACAACTAGAATACCCCTTTAAGTAACACAGAGGCAAGTTATATTGTAGCCATGACAATGCTCCTTGTTCATGAGCAAGAACTGTATCTATTAAAGCTTACTGTAATGGTGCTGAATTGAATTTGTAGTTCTAGGAAACTTTGCTAATGGCTGAAAGTTTCCTATTTTAAATGGGTTGGCCAATTTAGACTAAAAATGGCATAAACAGACATATTCTAAACACAAGCATACATGATTTTGTACTGTCCTCCAGCTGTGATAGTGAAGGCCCCCGTATTGCTAGTGTAAAGATAAAGACCAGGAGGTTGCAAGATGGTGGCAGTCACATGACTTGTTCACATGACCACTTCCTTGGGCTGTTCCTGGCTTTCAGTACTTTGGTGCAGGCACTGAACAGCAAGTGGACATGTCCAGCACATGTGCAGATGCAGGCAGCAGAATCCCCCATATCTGCAAATGCGCCGATGCATCTACTTGCTGTCCCAGCACCTGTTCCGAATTACTGGAGACCAGGAACAGTCCAAGGAAGTGGTCATGAGAAGAATTAATGTGACTGCTGATATCTTGCTGCCCCGTAGGGTATACAACACAGATTCTGGAGTAGCAAGAAACCTTCACTATCACAGCTAGGGTACAGTACAAAGTCACACATGCTTGCACTTAACATACATGACTGTTCATGGGACTTTTTGAAATTTCAGTCTAAATTGGCCAACCCCTTTTTAACAGCACCAAAATGCCAAGGATAGGGCATGCAGCTGGTCATAGAAAACTGCACAGCTCTCTTCTAGGTTCCTGTTCAGCACGTATAATTCAGCAAATCTGTAATTCAAACAATAAATAGTTTGTCAAACTACTTAAAAAATGACCTCATAGATGGGATGAACATAAACAAAAATATAAAAATTAGAATACAAATTAAAAAAGTACTAGCTTCAGTATAATGGCTTAATAATGTCATCAATGTGAAGTCTGGTAGAAGGGTTTGTGTTTACATATATGCTGCCAAAGAAGAATACAACCGTCCATCCAGGTCTATGTACCTACTGCATCCAGGATTCCTCTCCCGAAGCCATGTCTCCAAGATCAAAGCTCTGAAATTTTTTTTTGGTCAAAACTTCACTTGCCAACCAGTGGATGTGAATAATTTGTCTGCCTGGGATAATTAATAAATCATTAAATTCAAAGGATAATACGCATTATTATGGAGATAATTTAAGGAAGTATCTGCCCTGTGCCCCTTACCCTCCCTGTAATTGCAGATCTAAAATCCCTGAGGTGAGCTGGCCATAAACATCACTCTCTTCTTAGCCAATTTACTCTGCCGAGTCTCAAACCGTTTGAACCCATATGGGATCCCTATGCAGCCATTCCCTCCACAGATACTCTATACTGCACAACAATTAATATGCTTGTGGGTAAAAAAAAATCTAAAAAGTTTATAATTAAAGTAATTAGATGTTTCAGTGCTTTCTGTTTATATTGTTATGGGACCATGTAAAGCAGGATAATTGTCAGCATATGATGTGCATTGTAGAGTGTGCAAAAGAGACCACTATAAATAGGCAACAAGCATTTCCATTAAAGGGGTATTCTGGTTACCTCAGGTTATCCCTTATCCGCTGGCTAGGAGATAATGGTTAGATCAGTGTGGGTCTGAACGCTGGGACTGCCAACAATCACAGGAATGGCAGTGGCAGTCAAGCATTCCCTTCATTATGGAAATTAGAGCTTATCTGAGAATACAGATTTCACCAATGTGCTCTTCTCGCCTGTATCTGTAGCAAATGAGGTCATCTGGCAACTATAAGATGCATGTAGCATATCTGTAACATAAAGGCCGTCACCATGTACATTCGTTTTTTTGTTATCCAGCAGGACCAGCTCACAATCTAATGTGTATGGGGAGCTCCCGAATCTCTTGTCCAATTCTTTTGTTCTCCTAGGAAATAAACTGCTGCCAGACACCCATCTTCTCCACTCTCCACATTAGAAACACACTTGGACTTGGCCAAGTCGAGTACACACGAAAGAGGGAGTCTAGAGAGATAGCAGCTGAACGAACAATGGCTCGGCTGACAGCTATTGAAGGTGGTCACCTTAACATTTTTCTCCTTTTAAACTTCTAATAATTTCTTCAAGGGCCACTTAAAGGGATTTTCATATTGATTGCCTATCTTCAGGATAGGTCATTAATATAAGATCAGCAGGTGTCTGACTTCTGGCACCCCGCCGATCAGATGTTTGGGAAGGCTGCAGAACTCCTAACAGCTTACCAAGCACTGCAATACTTGGTACTGCAGCTCACTCCCATTCACTTAAATGAGAATGAGCGTCGCCTAGGCCATGTGACCGATGAACGTGATATCACATGGCCTATTAAGAGACCTAAGCGATCACGGAGCACTGTGGTCTCTTTAAACAGCTGAGGTTTTACTAGTCGGATCCCTCATCAATCTGATACTGAGATAATCTATCCTGAGGATAGGCCGTCACTATCAAAACCCCTGATAAACCCTCTATTAAAGTATCTTCTGGATTTCCCTTTATGCCTGAGATCATGGCTTCCAAAAATTAGGATTATTTTTAGACCAGTGCATATATTTAATATATTTGATATTTAATATATTTGTTCACAGTTTTCATGTAAAGTTAAAATATTAATTAGCAAATTCAAATTCATGCACACCCATCATGCAGGTTGGAGACCACTGTTCTACAGTGTATAGCAAGTCTGATGTCCTCTTCACCCAGACACTTTACACCAGGGGTGCACAACCTTTTCTGGTTGGGGGCCACATTGTCAGCCTGAACCAATTCCAAGGGCCGAAAATAAAACTTAAAGGGTTATTACCAACTGAAATACTGTATTCTTGTCATATTGAATGTACGGTATATACTATAAATGTCTAGTTACAGTTCTAGGACTCCCATCTAATAGGAGAATACATGAAAGATACATGTAAGAAGCCATAAAAAATAGACAACATGTCTTTTACCAGATGTTTGGGGGCCGCACAGAATGGTATCGAGGGCCTCATGTGGCCCCCGGGCCGCAGGTTGTGCACCCCTGCTTTACACAGACAATAACAGAGTAGATATGGCACCATTTCTATCTAAAAACAATGGCATCAGGGTCTCCAAGTACAGATAATTAATTTCTATCAAAATCTATTAGAATCTGACAATAATAGCATGGTGGGTATGACAGCTATGAAACATGTTTGGTGCTACAGTAGACGTTAGACACCACCCAGCTAGTTCCACCTTGCCAGAAAGACCCAATACTTCGCTTAATAGTAATCACTCAACTAGCTTGGTAGATTACATTTTCTGTAGCCTCCTCCGACCTGGGGAGGCCCCAATACACACCTCAGCTCATTTCCAAAGACAGTAGCATAACTACAGAGGGGGAAGAGGCTGAATTTTTACTAGGTCCTGGTTCTTGAGGACACCTATTGTTCCCTAGACCAGTGTTTCCCAACCAGTGTGCCTCCAGCTGTTGCAAAACTACAACTCCCAGCATGCCCGCACAGCCAAAGGCTGTCCGGGCATGCTGGGAGTTGTAGTTTTGCAACAGCTGGAGGCACACTGGTTGGGAAACACTGCCCTAGACAATAAAACAGCTATAAATAGCATGTGACAATGGTGAGGGTCCTAGCATCAGGACCTCTGCAAAATGACTTGGAGATGTCAAGTGCTTCAGAGGAAGACAAATATATTCTCAGACCTCATCCTCAATGTAAAAGAAAAAAACAACAAAAATGAGTGACGAGCCTGCCGAACATTAAAATTTATTCAAAGAGTAGACTAATATTCTAGTTCTACAGAATACAATGGTCAGCATTTCAAGGTCTCCCCAAAATAGGCCAAGTGAATATTATCAAGTTCTCCTGTTATGCATCTATGTCAGATCTGGATTAAGAGTAATAACTATCAAAGGGTGTGCAAAAATGTGTCAGAATATTTAATACTATAGGACCATGATGGAGATTGCATAGTACACTGTACACTCTCTCCCCTGGAAGAGAAGACTCACTGAACAAGTCCATAATATTTTTCCTATTCCCTGAAATTTATGTAAACCAATCCACCGAACATATAAAAAAACTGGTTCTGTTAACGATTTCCACAAAAGCATACTCTTTCAAAGGTCTTCAGGGCTTGACACTCCATGTGCTATCGTCAAGGGATAGATACACATTGCCATTGAGCACTTTTAAAGTCCTTCATCATTGTATGTTGGGGGAGATGGCTTTAGGATGCTTTGAGGATCACTCTCCACAAGGGGGCGCCAAGCTACTTCACCAGTTAAGAGAAGGTCTTCCCCGTTTAGTGAATCCAGATATTGCATCTAAAAAAAAAAATATGTGAAAATGGGTGATTTTTATGCACAAAATAAAGAGTTAAAGCATCAGATTTAAAAACATTTTCAATACTTGCAACACAAATGATAATTATTTTTGGCCTGTATATTTCCTTGAATGTTAGTTTTTTTAATATTGCATTGTACTTACTTTGGGCTAAAAAGCCATTTTTTCCAATAAGCCTGTAAGCCATTTTTAACCTTTTGTCTTCAGCATCCTACACCTTTTCACATATACTATAGGCCGCTCTGTCTCCTTCACAGAGAAATCTGCTTTAAAGGCTAAAGATTGCGATATCAGACAGCTCCTTTGGCAGATTTCACTGTGAAGGAGACAGAGCAGCTTACATAAATGTGAAAAGATGTAGGCTGCAGAAGACAAATGGTTGAAAATGTTTAATGACTTATTGAAAATATTTTTTTTTTTAAACCCAGAATAAAGTACAATGCACTAATAAAAAATACATTCAAAAGGTATCCATAGCACTTAACCTCACACCTCCCCGCCACCACCTGCTGGTTCAGTGTTTCTGTACAGAAACAATGTTGGAGGTGTTGAATTTTTACTAGGTCTTCTAGAGTAGTAAATACAAATCTTTGAAAATTTTAAGTGGTTACTAGTGTATATCTTTAAATGTCGAAAATGCACCCATCCTTGGGTGGATTTCCTTGACTGAAAGGTGTTTTCGATAACTTGTCTTTTTGAAAAGAAGCTTGCAGCTGATGTCACATCTCAGTGACTCTGACTAGTTTTCCATCCAACACCCATCCTCTTGGCATTTACCTACTCACGGCTCCTTCAGATCACATTTAGAAAATCCAAGTGTTTCCAGTGGGAGCACAGGAGAAGAGGTGTGACATGTAAACTCATATATTCAGTAACTCTTTCTAATTTGCAGTCAGACTCAGATTGTTAGTATTAACGGTTTCAAAATGCTTTATGCCCAAATGGAGCTGCCAGGTCAATATACAGTATTTCCATTTGCCTAGCACTATTCCAATTTATTAAGCTATTTCAACACGTTGTTCTGCAAATATCATTATGAAACATAAAAAGCGTGAGGCACCTCATCAGATTCCTGCCTAGACTCTACAGTAAAGCAACTTAAAAGTTTAAAAAATTAGGACGTCTAAAAATATGCCCATAAAGCGCACACCAATGGGCATAGTCTATACAGCTCTAAGCCGCTGTTCAGGGTGGGAATTGGGAGGCTTCGAGAGCAGTGATGCTGAATGGCCAAGAGTCAGGCAGTGGTTGTCTTTTATCACCTACAAGACCTGTATAATGAGTAGGTGGTATACGAAGCCAAGGAACTGTGTAGAAGTATTTTTAATTCGCATTTCCACATTGTTTACCCCCAAATAAACAGATTGACACTACCCATACTTACTTTAAAGGGGTATTCCCCAGATCAATGAAGATCCGACTGCTGGGACCCCCACGGATCAGAAGAATAGTGGATCTTTTGGAGTACAGCTCTTCTTTAACTTTGAATGAAGTGTCAGTCTAGACGCTTGATGCTGCTCCATTTAAAACTACTCCTAGCTACAGTGTTGTGGCTGGACTGAATAAGAGAAGGGGTCTCCCATGCTAGCATTTAATGAGGGTCACGTGAATAGCTGATACATGCTTTAGGTTTTTCCATTATAATGTTCATTGTGGCTGTACAAAAGGCCTATGACTGACAAAATATCTGTACACAGCATTACTTTCTGTGGGAGAAAAAAATTGCAAGTAACTTGCAATTATTGCAAAAGGTTTCATTATATGTGGATTTTCTGAGATTATGCAGTAGTGGTTGCATAAAGGAAAAATGAGCTGTGTAGCCCTTTAAAGCCCAAAAACTAAACCTTGAAAAACACCAAGTGTTTTTTCACATACAGCTCTATAACCTATAGTTATTAGAGGACACTGGCTACAATGCTGTGGCTACCATTTCACTGACTTCTTTTTTGCCTAAGATTTCTACTACTAGCCCTTTAACCAGGAATTTTTGCGTCGGAATATATACATACTACTGTGTGTATACCTGGGCAAAGTATGGACTGGTGGCAACTCAACGGGAATCAACTGTCACCCAATCAGCTCAATAACTCATGTCCGCAAGGTGCGCGTGAACTAGACTACATCTCTGGAAGACGTCTGGTAGAATAACACTTCTTAGCATACATGGAGTGTCCCGAAGGTCTGGGAACTGTTTTCACCATGCTTGGCCTGTATTCAGCCAGCAAAAGCACCAGTTCGCAGAGTGGCAGGAACACGGACCAGCTGAATAAACAATGACATGTTAGAGAGAAAGTTAAAAAAAAAATTCAATCTACTCTCAAGATCCTGCCTGTCCCGTACTTGTTAACACGGCTACTCCAGCCCAATCTCACATAATCCATAATGAATACCTTGTGTTAAGAAAGAAAAAAAACATTCGGAAAATAAAACTTAGCATTTTATTTCTTAATGGATTTACCTAAAACGAGTTTTAACAATCTTTTTTTTAAAGAACCAAAAAATGACACATATTCTTCTTAAAGACTGGAGAAGATCTGATGGCCACTTGTCATGACTGACTAAAGGAGGGTAAACTAGAGTTACACCTTCAAACTACTTATATAGTTTGTAAATATCTCACAGAATCTATGAAAGGACGATGGAGTCATTTGGGAAAGGATTACGTAACGCACAGGTGTTTCTGCAGACCCGTACAGTTCAGTCCATGCAGAAAAAGACATCATTAAAACCAAACCTTAGAAGGACCTAGAAAATCCACATGAGACTAAACACTGAAACATTCTTTGGAATTGAAGGATTATTAAGCATGTCATAGTGGTGTTTATTTCGTTTAACAAGTTTCAGCCTAGCTACAAAGACCATACCACAGAAGACACGATGTTGGAAAAGTCAAGATTTGCTCCGCAAAGCTTCGGTGAAGGTAGCACACAAGCCTCTCCTTCGTCCTCAACACATCCATATGCTAGCAATAACACACTAGACATTATTAAGAAATGCCCCTAGTGGGTTGTTTACTGCGTGCCAACTATATGTGTAATGTGTCTGCACAATAAAACACGGAGAAAGACTTAAGATCTATCTAATACACCACAGCTAGTGTGACCAGCTGCTTCGTATTAAAACGTGATAAACGGACTTTACAAATGTCTCTCATGGTTAGCTACCAGAATAAGATGCTGATAGGTACACCTCTAATAGAACGTTATTTTGTGTTGAAAGTATAATAGACCATAACACTAGACCATGGTTTGGCATGGAAAACTGTATTTTGTGGATCTATATAGAATAGTATAGATTTATAAAACTAAAAAACATGTTAAAATAGTGGGGAAAATATATTTGCTGAGAATTCTAAATACAATTATTGTTTGATCATTTCTCCATGATACCCTTTGCAGATGTGTTAAAATGTTTGCTAACCTTTCAAAACACATGTGAATGTAGGTAAATCTGTAATATATCTTATCACAGGAGAAGTGCCTCTTTCTCACTCTAGCAGCTCACTCACCACCCTTGCTTTCCCCTATCCATAGATTCTGTGAGCAGCGTGTAATCAGATTCTTCACTGTGCTTACAGTCCATTTTGGTGTCTGAAGATGGATTTAGGTGATAATTTAGAATGAGGAACTCGGTAAATGGAGAAAGAGGCATTTTTACCTAAGATATATTACAAAGATTATTATAGTCACCTGTACGATTGATTTATGCTACATTTGTTGATAGGTTAGGCTAGTTTCACACTAGCAGCAGGGGAGTCGTCAGGCTGTTCCGGCTGGTGAACAGCCTATCGGATCCGTCCTGCCGCTAGTTCACATGTGCCCCTGGACTGCAGCTCCGTCCCCACTGACAATAATGGGGGCGGGGTTCCAGCGGCAGCACGGCAGCGCACGGCGAGAGGCCGTCGGACTAAAAGTACTGCATGTCGTACTTTTAGTCCAGTGGCCTCTCGCCATGCTGCCGCCGGAACTCCACCCCCATTACAGTCCGGGGGCACACGTGAACTAGGGGCAGGACGGATCTGACAGGCTGTTCACCTGCCAGAACAGCCTGACGGACTCCTATGCCGCTAGTGTAAAACTAGCCTTAATCACCACACAATACTCACCGACCAATAACATACGAATGATAACTATGTGTGTATGATTAATAATAATGTGAGATTGTCACAGCTACTCTCCGGCATCCATCAATGGTCTCAGTGGTAACGTGGGGTAGTCACTGAGGTTCCAGCTGCAGAGACCAGCGCAGCAGTGATAACGTACCTGACAACACATGTGAGGCCGGTGATTGGCTGCAAGACCATGGCTGCAGCAGTGGGTCAGATGGTGAGAAAGGTTTATTTTGTTATTTTATAACACTCCCTCCCTTCACATAATTTCTTTGGGGTCTAGGAAACCCTTTTTTTCTAAAATTATTCTTGAACAGACATCAGAACTGAAGATAATCCTTGTCCTTTACCCAAAGTTTTGTTTGGGTAAATTTTTTACAGCATAAGAAGGTTGTATACCGTACATGGTTATAGAAGCATCCACATCCATTTCAGACTGTACAACTATATAGTATGTGCATGTAAAACGCAGAGCATATAGATTTTTGCCCTGATTCTTGGAATTGTTAAAGAATCATGCTGAGTAGTTAGTGAGGCAAAGTGCCTCTCACAATCATAAACTCCAAATATCACAGAGTAATTTTCCAACCATCATGGGAAATCTTTTCATAGTTTAGTGGATACACTCTTTCTTGTACGGGTGGCCCACAAAAAAGTAGGCCACCTTCAATATCTCCAAATGAAACTGCCTAATAGTAAATCTGTCTTAGTTGTTCATAGCAACCAATCAGAGCTCAGCTTCCACTTTTTAGAGTCCTGTAGGAACTACAAAGATGAGTTCTGATTGGTTCCTATGGACAACTAAGACAGATTTACTATTAGTTTAATTTGGAGATAATGAAGGTGGGCCTTTTTCAGGGGCCACCCTGTAGAAATGGGAATTATCACAATCCCTATGCACAAAGAGAGCCTGAGAAAGACTAGACGTGACACAAACGATTTATGAAAGTTTTATCGGTGTCCATTTTTGCCCTCCTTTAAATGTGGACCTCTGTACTTCATCACTGGAACACATCTTGCACAATAATATAATATCTAGTGGCCGAGATTTTCTTAAAATTTGACACAAAGTGGTTGTCTCAAAGACAACTCTTGTCAATATGCCCTGTTAAGAATATAAGTCCTGATTTATTAAGGCTGGCATGTACTACACCAGTCTTGATGGGCCATGCACCTCCGAAGGAGGCATTGAAATTACATGCCTCCTCCAGCAATCCAGGTGTCGAATGAAATCTACACCAGTCATGATTTATACCAGTTTCTGGTATATGGGGTGGCTCCAACGCGGTGTCACCACGTGTTGCTGCTCTCCGGAAGGGATGGTAAGGCGTGGTGCACCCCAACGGTAAATAAGTCCAGAGAGACAGGGTCTGCAGTAATCTAGGGTGCTTCTTTACTTGAATTCAGTTAAAAAAAACAATACAGATGAGGCATTGGGCTGGCTTCTCCAGTCTCCATCCTTGCAGAAGAAGGGTTTGATGCCAAGGAAAGGCCTGAGCTAGCTGTCCCTCTTTCTCTTCAGAAGGCTGGTAGCCTGGTGATCCAGGGTCTGTGGCAGCGTCTCAGCGTCTTCTTCTGGTCACTCAGTAGTCTGGCATAGTCTCCTCTTCCAAGCCCTGTTCCCTAACTGCAGCACACTAGGGGCTCTGACTGCTCTCCTTATACCGTTTTTGCTAGACTAGAACCTTCTGGTAGGAGGGATGGAGAGGAGAAACTCAGCACAAATGGATACATTGTTTCAGCTCCCATCTGGTATAGACTTACATTAGAGCTTCAATGATACTTAATGGCAATGACACAGCAGGTTTTCCAGACAAAAACAAGTTTCCAGACATAACAACATAGCTAAAACCAGAATTTGAAAAGGTCAGGCTGTCTGCTTTTTGGTGATAAACAAGCCTGGGTTTTTCCCTCCAAAACATGGTCTTTTTTAAACCCTATGGCAGCTGTGAAAAAATTACCAGCTTCTCCATCAAAGCCCTAACAGTCTTTCAGTATTCATTAACCCTTTCCACAGAGCCATGTAAATACAGTGATAATGAACAGGATATATATCACAACACATATATAAAATGCAGTAACACAGTAATAAACAGTGCAAATTAACCCTTTTAGGTGAAATACAGTAAGAAGTTTTAACTTTGCATAGGGGAAATAGGCAAATGTCCAAATGTCAAAGTACTCCCTGCTCTAGGGCATTACATGACGATAAATATGCCTGTGCCGATGGCACCACCCATGCACCACCCTCAAAGCCCCATTTTTCGGAAACTGGTGAGGGTGGCATAAAAACACCAGTTTAGACTATATTTAGTTGCAATGGCATTTAAAAAGTCGCAAAACCAGTTAAATCTCCCCGTTAGACTTTATTGAGGGGGGCCCCCTTTATGAGCCAGAGCAGAAAGCTGCTAAGTCCTGTCCACGTATTACAGTAATTTGAATGGCCAACATGTAATATTACATTTGTACAATGCAATAACAGCTGAGTTTGTTTGTAGTCTGTTACCATAGAGACACATAGCTTTGCTTGGGAGCTACAGTATATATATATATATATATATATATATATATATATATATATATTAGGGATTTTTAAATCAAGACCCATTAGTTTTTCATTTCAGATGTGGTGGAACAATAGAAAAAAAAGTGAAAAGTGATGTGTGAAGGTGCACCTATCCTTTTAAAATAACGTCAAATACTATTACTAGTTAAATTACCTTATTACCTATAAGACAGACCTGACCAAAAGACACCCCCAAGTTTAGAAAACAGGAAATCAGAAAATAAATATGTTCTATTAATTACAATTTCCCTGCTAGGGAGGATGGTCCATCATGACCTGCTATTGGCTACCCCCCCCCCCCCGTCACCAGATGTTTTGATCCACGTGATGGGGAGATGCAGCGGCGGCCGTGCAGCGATCCGGAGGGATGCGAGTGCCGGGGAGTAGGTAAATATGCTCTAGAGGAGGGGCCTGGGCATTCTGGGGGTCATTATAGAATAGGATAAACCCTTTACTAGTCTAGGTTAGAGGGGGTTAATAGTTTACAGTCAGCTCCTAGTGTGTCAACTTTTGACCACTGAAAAAAGAAGCAATGGCCCATTAGGTCACATAACATCACAATAAACCTCACAATAAAAACAAAAAACCTCACATTACAGTACTGTGCAGTCCTCGTTTTCTTACTGATCTGACTCCTCCCACTGGTGACATCATCGAAAGTCTTTTAGCTATCCTAAGTCAGAGCTTTCATGCATTTCTCTGCTGCCTGGGGACCTTCAGCATGAATAGGGAGGTATTTCTCACAGTCCTCTCCATGTGCTGAATGATTTTTCAGCATCCTCTCCTGCCTGCATTGATCACATTGGGCAAGGAGAGACGCACACTTCTCTCATTGATCCAGCAAAGCACTGTATGCGTGCTCTGCTAGATCATTAAGGAAGCAGTTAGGGAGGTCTGGTAGAAAAAATACAAAAAAATGGAGACAGCAAGACCAATGTTTGGAATTTATTCCAGATTTAACATTCTGGCTAAGGGTACTTTCACACTTGCGTTAAAGTTTTCGGGTATTGAGTTCTGTCCTAGGGGTTCAATACCGGAAAAAAACTGATCAGTTTTATCCTAATGCATTCTGAATGGAGATCAATCCGTTCAGTATGCATCAGGATGTCTTCAGTTCAGTTACTCTTACGGTATTTGGCCCGGAGAAAATACCTCAGCATGCTGCGGTATTTTCTCCGTCCAAACTGCCGGAACACTTGCCGGAATGCCAGATCCGGCATTATTTTCCATTGAAATGCAGTAATGCCAGATCTGGCACCAAGTGTTTTGGCAACACTGTTTCGGCATGCTCCCCCAAAAAATAAATAGCAGATCGGTTTTTATAGATGACACCGGAGAGACGGATCCGGTGTTTCAATGCATTTGTTAGACGGATCCGCATCCATCTACAAATGCTTTCCGTTTGCACATGGATTTCCAAGTCCGGCAGGCAGTTCCGGTGACAGTGTGAAAGTACCCTAAAGAGCCGTTTGTTTGCCCTATTTTGCACAGGGAAACTTACCACTTCCCCAGCAGACGTGCACCCATTGCTCACTTTCTAGGAATGCTGTTCATCTTGCTTTATTTCATGCAAGGCACTGAATATTTTTCCAACTAAAAAGTGAGTCTTATAGTCCAAAAAATACTGTAAGCTTTGGAAAGATTTAAGAGGGTTTGAATGACTTACCTGTTTGCGCACATATTCAACCATTAGTTCCAGTTGCCGGGGATCATCACACCTCATGTTGAAAAGATTACGCCAAAGAGCAGCGGCTAGAATACGATCATCAGATATAATCCCCTAAAGTAGACAACAAAAGTATTCAACTCTATATTTGTCACAAATTTAACACAATGACATATCTGGTCTGTCCTTAGTACCAAATATTATTCCTACAAAAATGAGAAGAAACATAAATTGTAAATCGCATTTCATCTTCCTCTTAATAAGCTAAATATGTAAGTAAATAAATGTAAAACAAGTCATTGTAAAATCATACAATCATATACAAGGGATGTTCAAAATCACAATGTAATGAAAAAGAATGAAAGTGCAGCTCAAATAAATGTAAATTTATTCCAGGCACTAATAATTGTCGTACTCTAATATATATATCAATCAGCCTATAATAATAAAATGCAGTGCAGGTCTGACCCAACTACCCCTGAGGCCAGTGACTGGCTGCAGCGGTCATGTGGGGTAGCTTGGCATGTTATGAATGCAGTGTCGGAAACAAGGACCACTGGGCTGTGAAGAAGCAGCAAAACCGCCATATTATTTCTCTTTTTTTCTTTGTGCACAGTGTGGCATGAATGTAAAGTAACTTCATTTGGCAGTACCAAACATAAAATAATAAAATAACTTTTAACGAACAACATTTTTTGTTTCATTAAACTTCATATTTTTGTCCATCTAGGAGACTTGAAGCAGAGATCCTTTGATCTCTGGAATACATAGTATTTGAAAGCATTATTGCCTGTTAGTGTTACACTAAAAGGCAAACTACTAGGCTATACATTTATCAACGCTGAACAGACAGATCTCAACGCGTGGCAGAATGCCAATGGACTGCCCCTCCCTCTGTTAAACACCTTTGTGAAGGAGGCATCTAAGGGCTTTAAATGGCAGGGATCAGAGGTTTCTCTGATCCCAGCTATTACAGCAGAAGCCTGGCTGTCACCAACAGGATCCTGCTCTTCATCGCATGGGCACAGCTTCCATAACATACATGTATGTGATGCTGCGTCAAAGCTTTAATACAAAATGCAGTACGAGTCAGGTGGCTATGGGTGTCATACCTCGTCATATCCAAATATGGACGCATAAAATATTTCCGTTAAAGCTTTCAATGTGTTCTTCATTGCCACAGGATCAACCTAAAAAAAAAAAGGAAAAAAAAAAGGATTAAATTGATGTTATACATGTAATAGTAGCATATCTTAAAAAGAGTACATTATTTATTAACCTAAATCGGTTAAAAATTCCATGTTGACTATATATACGGTATATAGTAGTAGTTGAGGAGCCAACCCGGAAGGAGGCCATTTTAGATTTGGTATTCACAAATGGCAATTTGGTATCTGATATCACTGTAGAGGAAAGCTTAGGATCCAGTGATCACCAGTCAGTGAGGTTTACTATAAGTACAGTGACTGAGTCACTCCACACAAAAACAAGAGTTTTAGATTTTCGGAAAACAGACTTTTCTAAAATGAGATCAGTGGTATACGAGTCCCTATCAGACTGGAACAATTTCAATGGAGTCCAAGAGAAATGGGACTACTTAAAATTGGCACTACTGAAGGCAACAGAAAAGTGCATTAGGCTTGTCAGTAAAGGCAAAAAAAGGAAGAGACCACTGTGGTACTCAGCAGAAGTGGCCAAAATTATTAAAAACAAAAAGACTGCATTTAGTAAGTATAAAAACACCCAAAACGAGGATGACCGGGAAATCTATAAGATGAGGCAGAGCGAGGCCAAGCAAGTTATAAGAGCTTCTAAAGCTCAGGCAGAAGAGAAATTAGCTCAGTCAGTGAAAAAAGGTGATATGACATTCTTCAGATACATAAATGAAAAAAGGAAATTAAAAAAAGGAATTACCAAATTAAAAACAAAAGAAGGAAGGTATATGGAAGAGGATAAAGAACTAGCTGACTGCCTCAATGAATACTTCTGTTCAGTTTTACAAAGGAAAATGAAGGAGAAGGACCTCAGTTAGGGAGGAAGACTAATGAATCCTTTGATGCATGTGTCTTTACAGAGGAAGAGGTTCTAAGTCAGCTGTCCAAAATTAATACAAATAAATCACAGGGGCCTGATGGGATACACCCAAAGCTATTAAAAGAGCTTAGAGGTGTACTAGCAAAACCATTAACAGATTTATTTAACCAATCACTGGTAACAGGTGTCGTCCCAGAAGATTGGAAATTAGCAAACGTTGTGCCAATTCACAAGAAAGGTAGTAGAGAGGAATCAGGCAACTATAGGCCAGTAAGCCTGACATCAATAGTGGGGAAATTAATGGAAACCATACTCAAGGAGAGGATTGTGGAACATCTAAAAACCCATGGGTTGATTGATAAAAAACAGCATGGGTTTACTTCAGGAGATCATGTCAAACTAATCTTATTGACTTTTTGATTGGGTGACTAAAATAATAGATGGCGGAGGTGCAGTAGACATCGCTTATCTGGACTTTAGTAAGGCATTTGATACTGTCCCACATAGAAGGCTTATCAATAAACTGCAGTCTTTGAGCTTGGGCTCACATATTGTTGAATGGATTAAGCAGTGGCTGAAGGACAGAAAACAGAGGGTTGTAGTCAATGGAGTATATTCAGACCATGGTATTGTTACCAGTGGGGTACCTCAGGGATCTGTTCTGGGACCCATATTGTTTAATATCTTTATCAGCGAAATTGCAGAAGGCCTCAATGGTAAGGTGTGTCTTTTTGCTGATGACACAAAGATTTGTAACAGGGTTGATGTTCCTGGAGGGATACACCAAATGGAAAAGGATTTAGGAAAACTAGAGGAATGGTCAAAAATCTGGCAACTAAAATTTAATGTCGATAAGTGCAAGATAATGCACCTGGGGCGTAAAAACCCAAGAGCAGAATATAAAATCAGTGATACAGTACTAACCTCAGTATCTGAGGAAAGGGATTTAGGGGTCATTATATCAGACGACCTAAAGGTGGGCAGACAATGTCATAGAGCAGCAGGTAATGCCAGCAGAATGCTTGGGTGTATAGGGAGAGGCATTAACAGTAGAAAGAGGGAGGTGCTCGTGCCGCTCTACAGAGCACTAGGGAGACCTCATCGGGAGTATTGTGTGCAGTACTGGAGACCATATCTGCAGAAGGATATTGAAACTTTAGAGAGAGTTCAGAGAAGAGCTATTAAACTAGTACATGGATTGCAGGACAAAACTTACTAGGAAAGGTTAAAGGACCTTAACATGTATAGCTTGGAAGTAAGAAGAGACAGAGGGGATATGATAGAAACTTTTAAATACATAAAGGGAATCATCACGGTAAAAGAGGAGAGAATATTTAAAAGAAGAAAAACTGCTACAAGAGGACATAGTTTTAAATTAGAGGGGCAAAGGTTTAAAAGTAATATCAGGAAGAATTACTTTACTGAGAGAGTAGTGGACGCATGGAATAGCCTTCCTGCAGAAGTGGTAGCTGCAAATACAGTGAAGGAGTTTAAGCATGCATGGGATAGGCATAAGGCCATCCTTCATATAAGATAGGGCCTGGGGCTATTCATAGTATTCAGCATATTGGGCAGACTAGATGGGCCAAATGGTTCTTATCTGCCGACACATTCTATGTTTCTATATATATATATATATATATATAATATTTTAATAGCAGTCAGAGCTTTGGATTTGTGTAGACAGAAACTATCATTTAAAGGAGTTCCCTGGGCATTTTAGGCAATCAGTCCTTTGGAAGAAGATCATTTAGTTAGTACTTGCTGTGCCGATGTTGCACTCACACATGCTGCGGGTTCAGCTGTATTTGCTATTATGCAGCTGAACAGGAATGTAAGAGCACACATCCGACCAGGACCTGGGCAGATGAACCCGTAGCCTGTATGAGTGTAGCAGACACGGCGGCATTGGGATGGGTACGACTACGGATCTCTACGCCGGAAAGTAAAAACGCTAGTGTGAAAGCACCCTAAGGCCTCTTTCACACGGGCGTCATGTTTGACGCCCGGATAAGAGGAGGGTGCGTTGCGGGAATATGCACAATTTTTCCGCGCGGGTGCCAACGTTTGTAATGCGTTTTTCACGCGCGTGAGAAAAATCGCCATGTTTGGTACCCAGACCCGAAGCCGGACTTCATCACTGAAGTCCGGTTTCGGGTAGAGTATTCTGTAGAATTTATTATTTTCCTTTATAACATGGTCATAAGGGAAAATAATAGCATTCTTAATAAAGAATGCTTAGTAAAATGAAGATGAAGGGGTTAAAAATAATAAAACTTAACTTACGTTAGCCACTTGATCGCGTAGTTGTGATCTGTCTTCTCTTTTCCAGCATCAGCTAACAACTAAAGGACCTGTGATGACGTCACATCACATGGTCCAATCACATGATCCATCACCATGGTAAGATGGACCATGTGATGTGACGTCATCACAGGTCCTTTAGTTGTTAGCTGATGCTGGAAAAGAGAAGACAGATCACAACTACGCGATCAAGTGGCTAAGGTAAGTTAAGTTTTATTATTTTTAACCCCTTCATCTTCATTTTACTAAGCATTCTTTATTAAGAATGCTATTATTTTCCCTTATAACCATGTTATAAGGGTAAATAATAAAGATCTGGTCCCGTTGCTAAGCAACCATGCGGGAAAAACGCACTGCATCCACACTTGCTTGCGGATGACTGCGATATTCCCGCAGCCCCATTCACTTTTATGCGGCCTGTGTTGCGTGAAAAACGCACAATATAGAGCATGCTGCGATTTTCACGCAACGCAGAAGTGATGCGTGAAAATCACCGCTCATGTGCACAGCCCCATAGAAATGAATGGGTCCGGATTCAGTGCGGGTGCAATGCGTCCTCCTCACGCATTGCACCCGCGCGGAAAACTCGCCCGTGTGAAAGGGGCCTAAGGGTTAGAATGTGAATATTTATGAAGGATACGTAGAATGTACTTCGGGCAATGCTGAACCAATGACAGTCAAGCAAACAGAAGGACTTCTGACGAACTTACTAGGAGAGTGTCTACGGGTGATTACACTGAGCTGAAATAGTTGATAGCCCTTTATTAAGGCCCCCTAAAGTGGTTTTCTGAACTGCCAGTTTGTAATATACTTTATTTACCAGTGTGATTACCACCATGGGCGCTCGGTAGCCAGAGGGTCCATAGTTATAACTGTGGGAGAGATTCCAGAAGCACCAACTGACCGCCCATGCTTGTGACGCATTCTGGACCAGAAGACATAAGATAGGAAGACATAGACGTGATATCAGTGAAAGCTTCGTCATGTTTAGTGGATGGGCTCATGGGAGCAGACTTCTGAACTTGAGATATGGACCACATAGGTAAGCAAAGTATGTTACAAACTCACAATTCTACACACATTAAAATTACCGATACTTATTGCAGACGGTAACATCACTTTAAAACAACACTCCACTCCTGACATGTCTTCTGTTTAGAGTTACTAATGGCAACAAAAAAAATCTGGATCTGTCATGCACTTCCATATTTTTCCAATATGGTGTACAGTCAACAAGCCTAATTTAGTCCTTAGTGCCGCACCCGGCATCCCCGTCGATCAGCTGGTTCAAGAGAAGGTTGCGTGCCGTGCCATCGCTGCCTTTTCTTCATTGTTTACCCGCTCGCCGTCACAACAGCAGATATTACTACAAGAAGCCATCTCATTCGCTTCAATGGGATGACTCTTTCCTGTTCAAGTCTACAGGAACGAGCCATCCATAGAAGTGAGCAGAGCTGTAATTACGCCTACTCGTCGTCGCAACGATGAAGAGAAGGCAGCGCTGGCCCAGCACGCACCTTCTCTTCAATCAGTTGATCAGGGGTTGTTCCAGGTGTTGAGCTACCGCCAATCTGATACTGATGACTTATCCTCAGAACAGTGCTCGACAAATCCCTGGGTATTTGTCAGCCCGTTTTCTAAGGTGCCAGGGCACAGGGCCGGCCCCCTTCATGCTGCACCTGCCCGAGCGCTCTATATAGAGCCTCAGGCGGCTGCAGCACTGCTCAGGCTGGCGCGTCCATGAGGGCGCACCGCCCGGGCGCAGCATGAAGAGAGAGACTGACAGGAGGGAAGCGCTCAGCGCTTTCTCCTGTCACTTCCTCATTGTAGCGTGGCCGAGCCCTGTATGGTCCGTGGGTACAGGGAGCATCTGTCTCCTGTACCCGGCCGGACTGACAGGAAGTGCGCACACAGTGTGCACTTCCTGTCAGTCCGCCCGGGTATAGGAAACTAAAGCTCCTGTACCCGTGGACCATACAGAGCTCGGCCACACTACACTAGAGGTAGCGGAGGGAGGGGGGGAAAGAGACTGACAAGGGGGGATGAAAAGGGGGGAAAGAGAATGACAAAGGAGGGGGGGGGGGGAGAGAATGACAAGGGGGAAAGTGAATGACAAGGGGGAAAGTGAATGACAAGGGGGGAAAGTGAATGACAAGGAGGGAAAGTGAATGACAAGAGCGGGAAAGAGAATGACAAGAGGGGGAAAGAGAATGACAAGAGGGGGAAAGAGGATGACAAGAGGGGGAAAGAGGATGACAAGAGGGGGAAAGAGGATGACAAGTGGGGGAAAGAGGATGACAAGTGGGGGAAAGAGGATGACAAGTGGGGGAAAGAGGATGACAAGAGGGGGAAAGAGAATGACAAGATGGGGAAAGTGAATGACAAGGGGGGGGGGGAGAATGACAAGAGAGGGAAAGAGAATGACAAGGGGGGAAAGAGAATGATATGGGGGGGAAAGAGAATGACAAGGGGGAAAGTGAATGACAAGAGGGGGAAAGGGAATGACAAGAGAGGAAAAGAGCTGGGGGTTGTAGTGATGCAGAGACTGCAGAGGCTGAGCCCCAGGTGGGAGTTGTAGTGATGTGGGGACTGCAGAGGCTGAGCGCCAGCTGGAGGTTGTAGTGCTCGGTAAAGTGTCATGGTGCCCGCTGTGTTTATGCCCACTGGACCCCTCTGCCCTCTCCTCCGGACCCCTCTGCCCTCTCCTCCGGACCCTGTAATCCTTGTAAGGGTTTCCACATGTCATGGCGGCCGCCAGGGGCGATCACTTGGATACTGGCAGCGTCAGACGTGTCATATAACCAATTGAAGAGGGGAAGCACTATGGGGGCCCTATATACTGGCACATTATGGGGGGCCCTGTATACTCTCACATTATGGGGGGCACTATGGAGAAAAGGGGAAGGACCACTATGGGGGCCCTATGTACTGGAATGCATCATTGGTTGGCTCTATGGAGAAGTGGGGGGGGGGAGGAGAAGCACTACGGGGGCTTTATGACGCAGCTCCGTCTGGCTCCTAACTTTTTTAGCTGGCTCCTAGATTCCAAGGAAATTTGTCAAGCCCTGCCTCAGGATAATAACTAAAAATAACTTGGACAATCCCTTTATGTCCCTTTAAGTATTCATGGTTCATGATATTGAGAACCTGTTCTCAGGGTATGTCATCAATATTCAGATCAGTGGGGGTCTGACTTCCGGCACCCCTGCCGATCACCTGTTTGAAGGGGCCGCTCGTATAAGTGTTGTGTCCTCTTAAGTGTTTACCTGCATGCCATGTAGATCGTAGTGTCGGTGCGGGGCAATAACAGCTTCTTCTCTATTCAAGTACGATGTAGACGGTGTACAGGTTAACGCTGAAGCAAATACAGAGTGGCCCCTTTAAACTGCGATCCCGAGGATAGGTCAATATTGTAATACCAGAATACCCCTTTAAGCCACATCTATTGTTACATTAAAATTCACCACCTTCTGCATATTTATCGAAGTCCACAGGATTTATTAAAAGTTTTCAGACGCTTCCTGCAGTGAAAGTCCAATGTTTGCTATGTTTTAGGTAAACACTTTTTTCCATGTCCTTGGTCTGTTCTGTAATATGCCATTCTTGGACTCGGGTCAACCTGCAGTCTTCTAGAGGGACTGTGTCAGTGACAGCAGCCAGAGCACAGAGCTGGATGGATGCGCTAGCCTGCCCTCATGAGCTCAGCATAGCCAGGCATAAACCAATCCCTTGATTACAGTGCAGCACTTTTAATGGCATTTTCTTCACTCAAAGAGAACAGAAAGTTGTGCCACTTTTCTATACGGTTATTTTGGCTGCAGCTACGGGGTTCAACACATTACACGGATCATCTACTTTTTCAGCCATTTATTATTTTTCACTGCAGGATATAAAAGGGAAAAATCTAGATTTAAGCTGCAGTCGTGACTTTAGTCTCTGGGCTCCTCTGTGAACGTAATGGCAAAAAGATACTCAGTCATTTCGTTGCAAAAGCCAAGACGCTTGAGCTCTGTTCCAAAAGTACTTTACTCGGATTTTGGGTTGACAACAAAGTTTATTTTCCCTTTAATGTTGTAGTGACGTGAAATACTATATGCACGGCTTGCTTTTTTTCCTTACGTCTTGCTTGATCCACCTACGGTTCATGGTCTGTCTGTCATGTAGGGTGAAGACAGGCTGTATACTGAAGAATTTTTTGTTTAGTCTACATAATGGCCTACCAATTCACTGCAAGTGCCACATCATTGTAATTCCCCTGATTCTTAGTGAGGTAATACTGTCCACCTAAAGAATATAAACCGCGTCTCCTCTGTGTATGGCTGTAGGCCTTTTCAGATCTGCCCACTCTTACTTTAGGTTCAAATTTGGACTCCAGTTTCTCATGAAACAAATTTAACACAGTATCGTGGCAAGCTAGCAAAGCCTTTAACCGACTGCACTTCTCAACATAACCACTGGGTGACAGACATAGAATAAGGATACGATACTTGTGACAGAATATCACCAAATCATGTTTTTGGTTTGTTTTTTAAAGCTCATCATCTTAGTTGAGCCAATAAAAAAGATAAGTGAGGACACATATATAGTAGCTAAGGCATACTTAATAATAAGAATAAGGAAAAAAAAACTCTGGATCTATGCAAACATACTGAATAATGAAGAGGCTTATTATTCTAAGTTCCAGTTTAGTGGCACCAACATGGTCTTTGCCTCTTCTTCCCCTCCCAGCCCAAAAGTCACAGATCCAAGCCTGCTTGAAGCTGGAAAATCAACGCCCTAAGACCCAGCATCATTGCTGACATCACGTCTACAGGATAGGGTCCAGGATAATGAGCAGGGCACTACCCAAAGGGGCAAGGTAATTGATGCTGAAGTATAAAAACCCCCCAAAAAACTGGAAAATACAGAAAAAAAAAAAAATAAACTTAGGAAAAAACAAATTTTTTCTTTGCATCACCATATTCTTACCCCCATAGCTGTCTGAGGGCTCATTTTTTGTGGGACGATCTGTACATTTCATTGATACCATTTCAGGGTCTGACTTTTTGATCACTTTTTATTCAATTTATTTTGTGGAAGGTGAAGCAACCAAAATACAGTAAATCGGCCATTTTGCCCGTTTCCCCATTTGGGATAAATATTTTTGTATTTTAATAGTGCAGGCATGTTCGTGGGGCCATCAGCCATGGCAGATTTATCATTATTTACTCCAGTTTTTATGCATATATGTGCACCATCATAAATTAAAGGGCTTCTGTCACCCCCCAAAAGTCACATCTACACCCGGAAGAGAAGTCGCCGTCGACTTCTCTTCCGGGTGTAGATGTGACATCATCGGCGCAAGCGCACTGAGGAAGGAGCGGCCGAGCAGCGTCCTCCTCTCAGTGAACTGAAGACTGGGACGGCGCAGGCGCGCGATTTGGAACTGAGACAGGGCCAGCCAGAGGAGGAGAGCGCTCGCTGGCCCTGTCACTCAACAGGAGGAGGGGGCGTTTTTTGGAAAGGAGGATGCGGCGGCTACCAGCAAGTAACCACCCTACTTGCTGGTAGCAAGGTAATTTACATATTTAAAAAGTGCGTTTTTTTAGCGAAAATAACCGAGAGAAAAAGGTAAAAACAGTATATATAGAATAATCGCCCTATAAGGATTTTAGTAAGCACAAAAAAGAAAAATGACTTTTAGGGGGTGACAGAAGCCCTTTAAGTCCATCTTTTGGTGGCACAGGGAATACTAACCCCTTCCTACCCAGCGCCGTACATGAAGGACGGGTGTTTAAAGATGGTGCCCACTCACAAGTGCTGGAGGTGCCATATCCGCTGGGTGCCTGAGTTATCATCATTTACTTCAGTTTTCAGGCATATGCAGTTGTGTTCAAAATTATTCAACCCCCAATGCTGTAAAGCGTTTTAGGGAATTTAGTGTACATTTGTAATTGTGTTCAGAATGAAATCTTACAAGGACTTTTTAAAGAACCAAATGCAACTAAAATACAAGGGGGGTCAGTCAGCACCACCTGTATGCAGGTGCACGCAGCTATGGCAATTATACATACAAACAAAAAGATGCAACAGCACCCTGCAACCAGAGCTCTGCCCAAGATGGGAGCTATAAGAGGACATTAGTGATATCGCATGCAAACAGTGGAGACATTAGTTTACATTTTGATCAAAAGGTAGTAAGCCCACTCACCCCGTCACGGTTGTCTCCTAGAGTGGGTACTAACGCTAAATCTGACCTGCTATACGCTAAATCTGACCTGCTATGGGCCATGACAGCCCCTGGATTTTATGTGGCTGTCGTGGCCCATAACAGGTAGGACTTAGCGTTAGGAGGATTTTATGTGGCTGTCATGGCCCATAGCAGGTCAGATTTAGCGGTAGTACCCACTCTAGGAGACTTGGCCGTAGTGGCACTGCTGATCAAATGTAACTAATGTCTCCACTGTTTACAGCGATGTCACTAATGTCTCTACTCCCATCTTGAGCGAAGCTCTGGTGAAGAATGCTGTTGCATCTTTGTTTGTATGCTATAATTGCCATAGCTGATGCACCTGCATACAGGTGTGTTGACTGACCCTACTGTGTTTCTGTTTAGTATGTGTTGGAGGTGTGGCGACCTCCTTTTCAGTCGTGCACACCTGACTAGTTTTTCTGCCCTAGATGCTGGTTTTCAATCAGAGTGAGTATAAAGCTGAATGTGTACTCACATTACCTGCTAGTAGCCATCTGGCTCCAGGAAGAGTGCATAGTGGGCTCGGCATGCATGTTGGTACCTGCATCCCTGGATCTAATGGAGGCTGTTACAGCACCAGAAGGGGTTAATAAGTACGGTCTATCCCAGCATGCTTGCTGGGCCCACACTCCCTGGATTTTATGTGGCTGTCGTGGCCCATAACAGGTAGGACTTAGTGTTAGGAGGATTTTATGTGGCTGTCATGGCCCATAGCAGGTCAGATTTAGCGTTAGTACCCACTCTAGGAGACAACTGTGACGGGGTGAGTGGGCTTACTACCTTTTGATCAAAATGTAAACTAATGTCTCCACTGTTTGCATGCGATATCACTAATGTCCTCTTATAGCTCCCATCTTGGGCAGAGCTCTGGTTGCAGGGTGCTGTTGCATCTTTTTGTTCAAATGCAACTAAAATGACATCAATTGTTTTTGTAATACAGTATTAAATGTTTTTTTTGTGATTTCTTCATTGACACAATTATTCAACCCCGTAAAAGACTACCACTCTTAAGAACAGAGGTTCATTCAAGTGTTTTCGATCAGGTATGGAAAACACCTCTGGATGTCAAGGAGCAGCAATGAAGCATAATAAGCACCAATTAGGCAGATGTAAAATGACTGTGATACTCAGCTCCTTCTAGACATTTACTGGTGTGTTTACAGACATGGTGAAGTCAAGAGAATGGTCCAGGAAGACAAGAGAAGAGGTGATTTCTCTTCACAGGAAGGGTGTAACGTTATTTATCCCTACTTCGTGAGATTTCCCTACCGGTCGCACTTGATATGACGTGAGTAGGAGTTCCCGGGTTGTGACGATCTGCGCATGCATGCGCAAAATGACAGTTTAGGGAAAATCTTAGCGGAGTTCAGCTGCACACCAGGACACTGCGCATGCGCCAGAGATCCTAAGTAGGGAAATACTACGGCCCAGTGCGCAAGCGCCGAGGGGAGATCTCATGGCCATTTTTTCTGTTAAATAAATAAATATAAATATTTAATCGGCTATTTTGCCCGTTTCCCCATTTGGCATAAATATTTTTGTATTTTAATGGTGCAGGCATGTTCGTGGGGCCATCAGCCATGGCAGATTTATCATACCAAGAGTCACCATAGGAAGCATCATTCGCAAATTTAAGGCAAAGGGCACTGTTGAAACACTACCTGGTCGTGGCAGAAAGAAGATGCTGACTTCGACTGCTGTGCGCTACCTGAAGCGCAAAGTGGAGAAAAGTCCCCGTGTGACTGCTGAGGAACTGAAAAAAGATTTGTCAGATGCGGGTACTGAAGTTTCAGCTCAGACAATAAGGCGCACACTGCGTAATGAAGGCCTCCATGCCAGAACTCCCAGGCGCACCCCTTGCTGTCTCCAAAGAATAAGAAGAGTCGACTGCAGTATGCCAAAAGTCATGTGGACAAACCACAAAAGTTTTGGGATAGTGTTCTGTGGACTGATGAAACAAAATTAGAACTGTTTGGGCCCATGGATTAACGCTATGTTTGGAGGAGGAAGAACAAGGCCTATGAAGAAAAGAACACCTTGCCTACTGTGAAGCATGGCGGGGGTCAATCATGCTTTGGGGCTGTTTGCTTCTACAGGTACAGGGAAGCTTCAGCGTGTGCAAGGTACCATGAATTCTCTTCAGTACCAGGAGATATTGGATGAAAATGTGATGCAGTCCATCACAAACCTGAGAGCTTGGGAGACGTTGGACCTTTCAACAGGACAATGATCCCAAGCATACCTCCAAGTCCACTAGAGCATGGTTGCAGATTAAAGGCTGGAACATTTTGAAGTGGCCATCGCAGTCACCAGACTTAAATCCGATTGAGAACCTCTGGTGGGACTTACCCTAGGTACACACCTAAGCGTTTTACAGCTGCGTTCAAGCGCGCTGTAAAACGCCTAACATGTGAAAAGCCATGCTTCCCTATGGGCATGGTTCACATTTGGGCGTTTTACAGCGCGTTTGAGCAGCGCGTATCATCTGCCGCAAACAAGTACATGAGCTTCTTTGGGCGTTTTAACGCGCCTATGGACAATGATGCCATTCAGGGAGAATCACTGAATCGCAGCGTATGACGCGCGTTTCTTAGATTACAAAACACGCATCCAAAAGCGCAGCGTCATCGCTGCGATTCAGAAACGCCTAGGTGTGTTCCCAGCCTTAGAGAAAGCAGTTGCAGCGCGCAAGCCTAAGAATGTGACTGAACTGGAGGCTTTTGCCCATGAAGAATGGGCGAAGATACCCGTAGATCGCTGCAAGACACTTGTGTCAAGCTATGCTTCATGTTTAAAAGCTGTTATAACTGGAAAAGGATGTTGTACTAAGTACTAAGATTGAATGTCACTTGGGGGTTGAATAAAACTGATAATGATGTGAGCACAGAAAAGACATTTGTGGTTATTTCATTATAAATATTATGTTATATTTGTCTGACTTACAAGTGCCCCTTTGATTTAATTGTAAACAAGATGACTGAAATGATCAAAATCAGTCAAACTGGCCAAAACACTCAATTTCAGTGGGGGTTGAATAATTTTGAACACAACTGTATGATGGCTTTCATTTAGGCGTAAAGACCACCAGAGGATGCACTTAATTTATGATGACATTATGGTGGCACAAGGAATATTTACTGCTGGATGCGCCATAGCTGCTGGTTGCCTGCTGTTTTAAACAGCAGACACCCAGGATCAATGTATGCAATCAACAATAACGTGCGCCATCAGCTCGCCCAACAAAAAATGAGCCCTTATATAGCTCTGTACACATAAAGATAAAAAAAAAGTTATGGGGGTAAGAATATTGCGCTGCAAAGAAAAACATTAGTTTTTTCCAAAGTTTTTATTTTTTCCCAGTATTAAAACGCAAGAAAAACTATACATGAGTGGTATCGTTGTAATAGTACTGACCTAGAGAATGAAAGAAACAGGTCAGTTTTTACCAAATAGGGAACACCATAAAAACAAAACCCATAAAACTGTCACAATTGCGTTTTTTTCCAATTCTACCCCATTTGGAATTTTTTTTACAGCTCCCCACTACATTATATGTAATAATAAAGGGTGCCAATAGACAGTACAACTTGTCCTGCAAGAAACAAGCCCTCATATGGCCATGTAAACAAAATAATAAAAAAGTTATGGCCCCATAAAGACAGTGAAAAACGAAAACACTAAAATGAAAAATCCTCTGGGGTGAAAGGGTTAACGGTGGGGTACAAAATGACTTGATAAATCTCCCCCTATGTGTGCCAAAATCTGGTGCATCTCTTGCCTATTTACGAAGCAAATATATCAAAAATAATAATCCACTGTGCCTCGCTTGACGTGTTAAAGGTGTTTAGCCCATCAGGAAAGGGGCGTGGTTTAATGTGCGTATCTTTCAACAGGATCGGCCCCTTAGTTAGAATACTCTGCTATCCTTAATATAGTGGCTGCTATTCTGAATTTAAATGTAAATGTGATATGGTGCAGACTGGTAGATATGTCACGCCAGTGTCCTCTTGTGTCTAGGCGCATTTGACTCCATTGTGCATTAATTTAATCCAGGTACAAAGGCAAGGTCTGTCTTACGGGACAGGGGTCTTTTGTGTTTTTACTCAAAACACTCTGTAAAAGTTGGAAAATATATATATTATAAACTAAAGAAACAATTTCTGAAAGGTGGTAATGGTCTGAAAAACAAAAGTTCAAAACGCAGGTCTCAGCTGTAGTGGCGCCTTCTCTTAACCCCATGAGAACGCTTTCTAGGCTATTCTGAGCCAATTTCATCTTAGAATTCAGACATATTTTGGAAGCCTTTCTATCTAGAGACACTAAAGTGCAGGCCGGCAGAGCGGAGGTCTGAGATGCAGACCTCGACTGGGCTGTCATCCAAACAGGGCCTTCAAAACAGCAGGGGCCTTCACTGCTACTGATGACTAGCAGAGTGTCAATCACAAAAGAGACGACTTGTTCTATCCCGCTCGCTGGGAGAAGAAATCCTCCCCTCCAACACACACTTTCTTGACAAAAAAAAAAAAAGAAAAGAAAAAAAATTACATAAAATTTAAACATTATAGGCGTATTGGGAAGGAAAGCTAAATAATGAAGTCATATTTTTGTAGGTCACCCAAATGCCTTTCAATACATCTGGCTCCGACGGTGGGGAGGGGAAGGGGGATCATTTCTTACCTTTTGCTACACTCGTGCTCTTTAATCTATTATGTGACTCTACACAGACCCCACTTCCACACCTTATAAATATAACAAATTTCAATATATCTGCGTGCGTGTTACAATGGCATGCCATTTGCATTTTTTTTATTTGGTATCAACATCTTGTAAATCAAATTTTCTTTATTATTTCACCAAAAATATTTATATGAATCCGGTCTTTATTAAACACTTTTTTTTCTCCATCCTGTTATACTGCTGCATCAGCAAGGTGTACAAGTGTTATAAAGGGTATATATGCCCACAGTTATTTCTGGACAGGAGGGAAATGAGCTTTTATTTGCTGTTACAAATATAATAATATACTGCCCTTTTAATGCTTTTTGAGTCAACTGTCCCTTAAAGGGGTATTCCGGTTATACAATTTTCCGTATCAACTGATAGGACATAATACATTATTACTCACTAATACTGACTGTTTATCTGTAATGTAATAGAAAACCAGATAAATAGGCGCTGATCACCTTGGCTCCACTATGTAACATCATTAGCCCTCAGCTCATCCAGAAGCCGCAGACCATTGGCCGTTGAATCTAAAAAGCAGAAGATCCAATGCTCCATAAAAACACATAATACTTTATTTAAAGAGGGCCTTTCATGGGTCCGAACACTGTAAGATAACTATCTAGACTTGTAGAGCGGCGCCCAGGGAACTGCACTTACTATTATTCCTGGGCGCCGCTCCGTTCGCCTGCTGTGGCCCCCGTTATCTTCTCCCGTGCTGTATGGTAATTGCTACTAACTTCGCAACAGGGAGGAGACATTAGCTTCTCTCCCTGGGCGTTCCTTCTCCCTGGCTGTAGCGCTGTCCAATCGCAGCGCAGAGCTCACAGCCAGGGAGGAAAAACTTCCCAGGCTGTGAGCTCTGCGCTGCGATTGGACAGCGCTACAACCAGGCGACCGGAGCGCGCCGAGGGATAATAGTAAGTGCAGTGAGATCCCTAGGCGCCGCTCTACATGTCCAGATAGTTATCTTACAATGTTCGGACCCATGAAAGGTTCTCTTTATCTTTAAGTAAAAGCAAAACATAAGGAGTTTATTCTTAGCCTACACGTTTCTAACTACTTATGAGCTCTTTTTCACAGCATAGTTTGCTACATAATATGCTTGCTATTTTGTAGTTCGGCATAGTTTTATATAGTGAGCACATTATGTTGTAAACTATGCTGTGAACATGAGCTCCTAAGGAGCTTGAAATGCGTAGGAGGAATGAACTACTTATGCATTGCTTTTCATTGAAGAGGAAATAGTGTGATGTGATTTTATGGAGCACTGGACCTTCTGCTTTTTGGATTTATCTGTAATGCCTCGGTCATGTGACATTTTATGATGCGTTGGTTCCCTATCCCGACGATATCACATCAACATCTGAAGCATGGCAAGGCTTGTAAGGCTCTGCCCTGTATACACATCGTCTATGAACTTCCCCCTTTGGGCAGGGTTCTGCTCATTCTCCTGGACCCTGCCCCATAGATCTGATGTCAGCAATGATGCTGAGTTTAGAGCGGGCTTTTTTCCAGCAGGTCTTCAAGCAGGCTTGGATCTGTGACTTTTAGACTGGGAGGGGAAGGAGAGACAGAGACCTGAGGCTACAGACACTCCACGTGAGTCTTGAATTAGGATGTAAATACAGGGTGCGGGTCACAGATTGCAACTGCACTGGAGGAGTCAAAATGCAGTCAGAACTTCATCATCTGACTTATATAATGCAGCAAGGTTGAATGCTGGTGTTATTTTTTTGTGTGTAACTGGAAAAATCCCTTAAAAGGGGTTGTCTCACTTATCAAATGGCATTTATCATGTAGAGGAAGTTAATACAAGCCACTTACTAATGTATTGTTATTGTACATATTGCCTCCTGTGCTGGCTGGGTTCATTTTTCCATTTCATTATACACTTCTCTTTGCAGAGGTTATGACCACTGCTGCAGTGCAGATATGGAGTGGTCGGGACAGGAGCTGCTGCGTATGCGTGTCTATGCGCACTCCCCAGGTCCTGGCTACCAGAGAGGCTGGCACTTTTTCCTACAGTGTACAAGCACGGACAATGCTGCTGGATTGCAGGATGGATGGTCATAACCCCTGGATACCAGCAGTGTCTAATGTAATGGAAAAATAAATCCAGCCAGCAAAGGAAGCACTATGGACAATTGCAATACTTTAGTAAGTGCCATGTATTAACTTTCTCTACATGATAAATGCTGAGGTGATACAACCCCTTTAAAGTGTAACTAATGTTTCATTTTTTATACCTGTAGAGTTGAGCGGACACCTGGAAGTTCGGGTTCGCCGAGTTCGGCCGAACTTCCCTGCAAAGTCCAGGGTCAATGGGGACCTGAACTTTGGGGCACTAAAATGGCTCTAAAAAAGTCATGGAAAGGGCTAGAGGGCTGCAAAAGGCAGCAAAATGTGGGCAAGAGCATGACAAGCGTCCTGCAAACAAATGTGAATAGGGAAATGACTTCAAATAAAATAAATAAAAAATAAAAATCTTGAACCAAGAAGAGGAGGTCCATATGAAGTAGGAGGTTGAGGAGGCGGTGGACGTGGCAGTGTAGGTGGAAGCGGTGGTTAGGAGGTAGTCGCCAACAACAGTTTTTTGTTTTTAACCTTTTTTTATTTTGAGTAGACCCTAAAACATTGGGAAATATAGAAAAGAAAACAAAGAAAAAGTGCGCTGGAGTATAACAAAGGCTGGGTGAGGCCGGTATACATGTCTATTCTGCACAAGGTACAGACAAGTCCTGTGGGATCCATGCCTGGTTCATTTTAATGAACGTGAGCTTGTCCACATTCACTGTTCCACCATGTTACTGAAATGCTGCTTTCTGCTAAGACGTTCCATATCAGCTGGTGGTGCTGGTTCTTGTGGGGTGCTGACAAAGCTTTTTCACATTTCGGCCATGCTAACCCTGCCTTCTGAGGTGCTGGTGGTGCCCCAGCTGCGTTGGCGACCTCTTCCTCCTCCTCTGCCTTCGCCTTGTGCTTCCACTGAGGCCCCGGTGTCAGATGGGAATGCCATCAGCAGCGCTACTACCAGCGTGCGCTTGTAAGGGGTATAGATCACCCAACAATCTAAACGCCGCCAAATTTACAGAATATATTTCACAGTCAGGTAGGCATGCAGGGGTTGTTTGAAAGAAAAAAGGGGTATAGATCACCCAACAATCTAAACGCCGCCAAATTTACAGAATATATTTCCCCGTCAGGTATGAGGGGCAGGGGTAGTTTAAAAGAAAAAAGGGGTATAGATCACCCAACAATCTAAACGCCACCGAATTTACAGAATATACTTCCCTGTCAGGTATGCAGTGCAGCAGGAACACACCCTCCAAACCACTTGTGAATGACTGGTTTAATAACTGTGGAAATGTCCACCCACAATCTAAGAGCTGGATTTACTGATTAAATTTCACCCCCAGTAATGCAGTGCAGGCCGCAAATGTACTTTATGGCAAAAAATAAGTGATTTTTTTCACCAACAATGTCACAGTAGTATTTACTGGTTATATTGCACTCTCAGAAATGCAGTGCAGGCCTCGAATGTACTTTATGGCAAAAAAGTTTTATTTTCACCAACAATGTCACTGTTGTATTTACTGGTTATATTGCACTCTGAGAAATGCAGCGCAGGCTGCAAATGTACTATCTAGCACAAAAAGTGTGTTTTTTTAAACCAAAAATGTAAATGCAGTATTTAACGGTTTTATTGGACTGTCAGAAATGCAGCGCAGGCCAAAAAATTTACTTTCTAGCACAAAAAATGGGAGTTTGTCAACAGACAATGTAACAGCAGTATTTACTGGTTTTATTTGACTGTCAGATATGCAGTGCTGGTGTCAGAAAGAGAGAAAAAAACGCTTTAGGTCACACAAATATGTGACAGACTAATGTAATTGAATTATTTTCACTGCCAGGTATGCACTGCAAGCCGCAGGGGTACTTGACCGCCAAAAAAAGGGAATTTGTCCACCTAGAATCTAACGGATGGATTTCATGAATAGATTTTCCCTGTCAGATATTCAGCACAGCAGTAGTTCACAGAAAAAAAGTGCCTTTCAACAAGCGCCATTAAATCGCCGAACACCGAACTCGAACTTTTACGGAAATGTTCGGGTACCAAAAACCCTAAAGTTCGGGTTCGCTCCACCCTATTGTCATGTGCAGCCGTCTCCTCTGTATTATAAATGTGAGAGGGGGAGAGCGCTGGGAGGAGGAGCACAGCCCTGAGTGACTGGGCTTGGGCAGAAAGTGGAGGGGGGGAGGGCTGATTTAGATGCTGCTATCTCCTGAATGGTAGCAGCTACAAACATAAAGCTGGTCTTGTTTGAAAGCTGACATTCCAGGCTTTCATAGAAGATGAGTGACAGCTAAAGTCAAAGCAACAGAGGAGAAATCACTGTTCGAAATCGAATCGGGAATAATCGCAGGTAAAACCTGCTTTTACTTTCACTTTCAGCTGCATTCACTGCATCCCGAATTCTATCAGTGATATCTTCCCAGGTATTTAACAGATTGCTGTCATCCTGGTATTCTGAAAAGTTGGATACAAGCAGCTAAAGCAGACCCCCCCCCATGAGTGTGGAGGAGAACGAGGGAGCAGCTGCAGAGCTGTCAGCCTGCAGGGGGAGAGAAAGATAGTAAAAAAAATATATAGAAATGTAGAAATGTGACATTATCATCAGTGTAGGGACCCACATAATAAAATTACGTTACTTTTACCACACAGTGAACGGCGTAAAAAAAATCCACAAAATAATGGAAAAATTGCATTTTTTTTATCTTTCCCCCTAAAAATAAAATAATAAAAGTTATTTAATACACTATATATACACCACAAAATGGTTCCTTAAAAACCTTTTAATGTGACTATTAAGAGGCTAATACAAATTCTTACTGATTTCATGTAATTGCAGGGCTTGTCTTTGGTTAGCTGTATGTGAGCGGATAGACACTGCTCTGGGGTAGTGGGGGAGGTTATCTGCATTCTGATTGGTCTTGTCTGTCTGGTTAGCTGTATGTGAGAGTATACACACTGCTCTGGGGTAGTGGGAGAGGTTATCTGCATTCTGATTGGTCTTGTCTGCCTCTAGTTAGCTTTATGTGAGAGAATGCACACTGCTCTGGGGTAGTGGGAGAAGTTATCTGCGTTCTGATTGGTCTTGCTTGTCTGCTAGTTAATGTGAGGAGAGCAAGGGGTTATGGCCTGGGATGTGAGGGAAATACAGGATGGCCTCAAAGACAGGGCAAACATCAACACAGGAAGTGCAGCAGAGGCCATCTTAGGAAGATACTGAAATAGAGGCACAGAGAAATCGGGTTGCTAAGGGCTGAATACAGACATCAGAAAGGTAAAATTAGCTAAAAAATAAAGCTTCATGAATATCTTCCCTTCAGCATCACATATGTTAGGAATTTCATTTTTGGTAATGAAATGGCTGTTACACTTTAACCAGCTCTGGACCGCTGCACGCTCGGATGCGTCCAGGCGGCGGCTGGTTTACTCCCCCGGACGCATTCGCGCATCATCTCGCGAGACGCACAAGATCACATCGGGGAGAAGTTAAACTACAGCCTGCCAGCGCTGATCATGCGCTGGCAGGCTGTAGAAGTTTAAGAAAAATCGCATATCAGACGCTGTTTTGTTAACAGCGTCTGATATGCCTGCTGCTCGTTCCTCTGGTGGTCCCTTTTGCTTGGGAGCACCAAAGGAAACATATGTAAGTGCACCAATTACCACACAGACCCCCCCATCACTGATTAACCCCCGATTAACTCCTGATTAACCCCTGATCACTCCATGTCACCCCCGTTATAACCCCCCCTGTCACTAATCACCCCCCTGTAAGGCTCATTCAGACGTTCCGCAATGTGCTTTCCGCATTTTGCGGATCCGCACATTGCCAGAACTATATAGAAAATGCCTTTTCTTGTCCGCAATTGCGGACAAGAATAGGACATGCTCTATCTTTTGCGTAGCTGCGGCCGGATGTTTGGGGGCCGAAACCCGGAAGTTCGCGGCCGCAGCTCCGCAAATGCTGTTGCTGCAAGCACATAGTGTGCTCTCCGCATCACCGCTGGCCCCATTCACACTGAATGGGTCCGCATCTATTCCGCAGAATTGCGGAATAGATGCGGACATTTTTGCGGAATTGTGAATGGGGCCTTACTACTTTTTTTTTTTTTTGCGAATGAAGAAATCTGTGCCGTTCATTTTTTTTTTCAGCCCAGAGGCTGAATGGAAAAAAAAAATCTCATTACCTGTATGCGCAATATAAGGAGAATAGCAGAAACTCCTAATGCTGGCCATACATGTAATGATTGCGGAGACCCCTAAAATGCCAGGGCAGTATAAATACCCCACATGTGACCTCATTTTAGAAAGAAGACACCCCAAGGTATTCCGTGAGGGGTATGGTGAGTTCATGTAAAATTTTATTTTTTGTCACAAGTTAGTGGCATATGAGACTTTGTAAGAAAAAAAAAAGTCAATTATCCGCTAACTTGTGCAGAAAAAAAATTCTTCTATGAACTCGCCATGCCCCTCACAGAATACCTTGGGGTGAATTCCAACGAGTACCTTTTAGGAGGGCATTTTTACTCATTTGGATTCCAGACTTCTTCTCACGCTTTAGGGCCCCTAAAATGCCAGGGCAGTATAAATACCCCACATGTGACCCCATTTTGGAAAGAAGACACCCCAAGGTATTCCGTGAGGGGCATGGCGAGTTCATAGAAGATTTTGTTTTTGGCACAAGTTAGCGGAAATTGGCTTTTTTTTTTCTTACAAAGTCTCATATTCTTACAAAGTCTCATTGCTGTGTTCACCTCTAGCCATGTTCTGATTCTCATTTTGTTGTAGAAAAGAACATAATACAGAGTGGGCCTCCAGCAATTGTATGACAAGATGAACGAACAAGTGGATTTTTATTTTATTTTTTAATTGCCCACAAGTCACAAAAGATGCTGAAAGTGGTACCCAGTCACATCTATGCATCTTTGGACACATTGGATTACGTTGGCTGATACTGCTTGCAGCTCTTCAGCAGTGATGCTGCAGAAGATAAAATGTCCTGCTTTTTCCAACAAGATGGGACAATATGTTGCATCTAACGGAGCTCACTGGCACGAGTTCATGAATTGTTTACGGAGGAACAGACTGTGACCAAAGGGTTATGGCCACCATGATCCCCTGACTTGTCCACATGAGATTTTTATCTGTGGGGAAATGTAAAACAGAAAGTGCACGCTAACAATCCACATTCTCTGGTTGAACTCAAGGAGAACATCACAAACACTATCCTCAGCATCACAAGCAGTATCAGCCACACAATCCGACGTGCCCAAAGATGCAGAGACGTGACTGGGAACCACTTTCAGCATCTTTATGACTTGTGGGTAATTAAAAAAAACAAAAAAAAACAATCCACTTGTTTGTTCATCTTATCATACTATCGCTGGAGGCTGGCTACCTTTGTGGGTCACCCTTTATTTAATGAATTTAAAAAAGTGTTTATTGGGACGGAAGTTGACTTAGTGGATAGATATCACAGTCTCACCCACCCTAGTTATTTTAGACTTGCGAATAACTTTCTGCGATCTTTAACAACCTTCCATATATGAGTGTGTATACAGGAATAACTGTCAATCACTGAGCAGGACCACCCACTGGACTTAAAGGGGTTATCCCATGACTAATATTGTACATGACAATCTCTTTTTAACAAAGCCTGTACCTCACATGGACCTAGAGATCTCCCCATTCATTGCTCTGCTAGATTTATATCAAACTGACAGCTCCAGAGGCGTGTCCATGCTCTCCCTATCACAACTCAGGAGGCAATTGAGGGATGAAACTGAGCATGTACGGCAAACTCAGTGAGCCAGACAAAGAAGGAATTGGGGGGGGGGGGGGGGGAGAAGAGAGGAGCATACCGATACACAATGCAAGATACTGAAACAGAACAGTCATCAATATCTAATCTGTGGAGTTCCGACTCCAGGCTCCTCCGTCGATCAGCTGTTTAAATAGGAGGTGGCACTTCATTCGAGCACTGCTTCCTCTTCATTACGCTGCGCATCGTCTCCGTTACAGTGGCGGTGTAATGTACTTACAAGTACTTGTAAGTACACTGCGCCACTGAGACTTTCCGCAGTGTAATAAAGAGGAAGTAGTGCTCTCATGGAGCATCACCTTCTATTCAAACAGCTGAGGATAGGTTATCAATATTTACTGCCTGCACAACCCCTTTAACATCTTGGCAACGTATGCTATGCATGTATAGCACAGCCACTAAGGTCCTAGTGCAATGAACAGCGCTGTTGTAGAACAAGATTGGGCATTGCACCAGTATAATCTGTAGCGGGAGCTGGCTGTAATACACAGACATCCAGTCCCGGAAGGTTAACCCCCTGTATGTCGTGGTCAATAGCGACCACAGCATGTAAGTGGTTTACAGAGGTAACTAAAAGGCTCTTGCAGGATTCCTATAGAGACCCAACAATGGCCTTTGGAGTTGCCATATACGGAAGCCTATTAGGCCCTTAGAGAGGCAGGGTCTAATAGGCAAACTGGCAGTGCAATATGGACAGGTAAAATACGATACAATGCTTTTACAATTTATTGCAATGTATTTTACCAGCAATCAGATTATAAATTCAAGCCTACAGGAGTAAGTTCCAAGGGATATGTCACAAATGTTTGAACAAAGCAGAGTTCCACCTCTGTGATTTGCTGGCCACCACATCTAGGTGGAGAATGAATGGAGAGGTAGGTGGCCCACATGTGTGTGGCTCTCTGGGTGTTAGCTGAGCAAGCATGCTCGGCTATTTTTGTGACTCTCAAAGAAGTGAATGGAAAGACCACCTCTCCACTCATTCTCCACTGGATATGACTGCCAGCAGCAGCCTCCCTAGGTGGGATGAGGGTTAAAAAAAAAATATATATAAAAATCACTAGACCGGTCTACATACAGTAATAATGCTCTCAATACCCAAAGAATATTCTGGATGCCAGTAAGTTTCCTTCCCCTAAGCTAAAGAAGAAAGCATCCCATTAATATCATATTAAAGTTTCCATAGCTGCCACTGCCACTAATGAACATACTGAGGAGTAGGGGACCCTGTGGCCACTGCACCACCAATCATTTATAATACTGGGGGGCGCACTGTGCCACCAAAGAATATAATTTACCCCCATACAAATGTAGGTGGCTCCTTCTCCACTGTGCTGCTGAGGAGAACATGGTGTGCGCTGACAGCAGCACGTACCATGTTCCCTAACAGATACTAGGCTGCGCAAATCCCGGTATTGGATCAATCCGGGTGGAAAAATATCAATTGGGTATTGAAAGTTCGATACTTGGTGCAACCCTACCAGGAGTTGGACTTCCACTGATCAGGTATTGATGACCTATCCTTTACACATATAGCATGTATTATCAACTTGATAATCAAAATGACATTGGAAGGTTTGTACTGCAATGGTAGCCATTAACTTGGTGACATATGTCTTTCATTATATAACAAGTGGGAAATCCCTGATAAAGTAGATAAACTGAAACATAAAGATGAAAGCAAGAAGGAATGTCATGAGAACCATCTATGTTCTCTTCATGTAAGTGTTCATGGAAGCTGAGCAACATGGAATTACCTCCCCTCCTCTTAGATACAGAGTGCTATAATAATATATAGTATTTTCAATGTAACTGCAGAAGAGAGAAGATGAAAAACATACAGTTTTACCCTTCAGTGACTTAGCAACTGTGGGAGAACCGAGCTCTCTAATCATACTCAAGCTGCTATGGGCAATGGATTGTGTCACGGCGGTATGAATTTCCTTCCTTTTGGTAATATATAATATCTGGCCAAGACTGTAAAACAGAAGCACTTTATAAAGCTCACTTCCTGTGGGTTGTATAGATTTGTTACAAGCAAAGATGTATGGCGAAGGCAAGACAGAGCCATGCTTTGTAGCTATAAAGAAGCCTTGGCCACCTCTCAACTTTTTCAAGTACGTTTGAGGATTTGGAGTGTTCTGAATGCACACATAACATAAAAATGCATTATATATAAATCAATACATACATCTCACACTTGTGTCCATATTTATTACACAAACTGTTTTCATTGGCATAACATAGAAGACGGCTCCGGCATATATCATAAAACAATAAAACCCTATACAGTAAACCGTCACTAATCCAAAAAGAATATCTGCATCCAACAAAAATAGTCCCAGTGACAGATGGAGAAAACGCCTGGTAGCTCAGCATCTTTAGGATCGGACTTAATAAGAACAAAGTGTAAGAGCAGGGGTAATAGGCAAAAACTGGTCCTCACTGCTGATGATCGGCTCAAGATGGCCAGTATTAAAGGGTGGCTGTCACCAAGAAATTCACTATTAAGCCTCATTCACACGTCCGTGCTTACATCTGTGAAAAGGTGGTCAGGGATGCCTCCGTGAAGATGTCTGTGATGGATCTGTGTGTCCGTTTTTTGCTGTCCGTGTTTCACTGACACTGCACAGCTGAAAAATAATTTTCAAAACATCTCTTCCTAATGATCCATGAAACACGGATGGCATCCGTGTTGCATCTGTGGTTTTCACAGACCCATAGAATATAATGGGCGTGATGGATACGCATGCATACGTGCTAAAAACACGGACCCACAGACCATGGTAAAACACGGATGTGTAAATACACACATTAAAATGAATGGGTACATGTGCTGTCTGTGGAGAACACGTACAGCACAGAGTGGCTTGGATCTGCCCTTAGTGCACTTAACTGATCATTTGTATGTGCATTTAAAGTACCTTTTTTTCATGACTTACAGACAAACTAGACCTACAAGGTATTCTGCCTGGGGTAACAGTGAATTTGTTGGTGACAAACTCTTCTCAAGATGGCCGTAGAAGTATTGGCTGTAAATATGTATGTATATGGGCTGTATGCTATCTTTATGGAGGGTGGGTGCACTAGATAACCCATCATAGCTAATCCACTTTTCCATGCACGGAAAAAGAGAAAGGCATCACATGGGCATATCCTTTTAAAAATAAAAATAAAAAGACATGCAAACCAGAAAATAATGCATTTACCCATGTGACCATGTCACAGTCTGAAACATACACACAGGCACCTCTCCATATCAAACATGACAGATAATGGGAGTTCGGGTATACAGAACATGTCGCACCAAAAATATTTTACATTTTTCAAACCAGCACCTGAGTTTCAATGCTTTTGTAATTGAATGTAATACAAATTTTGTATAGCTACTGAGTTATTCATTGAAATCTATTTATTTACTTCAGAGACCGCCCCCGGACCACCAGTAGTGGTCCCCTAACCTGTCCGCACACCATGTCTCCTCCTCTCCTACTGCACAGGACCCCTTCCTCCCACCCCCCTGGACCTTCCCTGGCAGCATCCCCGTCAGTACCGAGACTTCTGGATCGACTACACTGGCTCCTCGTGGATTCCCACCTAGCTCCGCCACCTGCTATTCCTGACTGGGACTACTAAACTGTTGCCAACAAGGCTCCTCTTTTCTTAACTTCTTGCACCTCTCTGCTTCACTTGCCCCCCCCCTTTGTAGTAGGTGCTATCTTTTTGACAGATTTTTTTGGGCAGGGAACATAGCGCGTTTTCTCTTCTCTGGCTGCTACTTTCCCCCAATAGTTAGAGACACTACCTTGGGGCTGTTTGGTTATTGGTGATTGTCTCCCTAGACCTTTTGCTCATACTAGATAGTTATCTCTCCCTTTCTTTCTTCTCCTTGGTTGCTTTGACTTCTTTTTTACTTCTTTTATTTCTTTTTTCTTTTCCATTTATTATTTTCTTACCCGCCTACCCCTCCTCCCCTTGCTCCTTTTGTTCTACCCTCCCCCACAGATATAAAGTCACTCAAGATAGGGTCTTTCAACGCGAAAGGCCTCAACACCCGTGAAAAAAGGGCCCAGGTACTTCATAATTTTCATCACAAGAAGGTACATATTATCTGTTTTCAAGAAACACACTTCAAAGAGGGTGGTGCTCCTGACATCTGGCATCGATAGTACACGACCTGGCACTTTGCAAACAACCCAGTGAATAAGACAAAGGGGGTTGCCATAGCGATCCACAAATCCTTGCCTCATCAGATGCTGAGTTGTGGTTGTCGATGCTGGGACTAGGTACCTGATTCTCTCGCTATTGATTGGCGGACGAGAATTCACATTTCTTAATGCTTACGCCTCCGACCAAAACCAAGTTTTCTTTCTACTGGACGTTGTCAACACGGCCCTGCCCCCAATCCGTGGTACGGTTGTCCTCTATGGCAACCTTAACCTCATCCTAGACCCCACGCTTGACAACTCTACTGGGCGCGCTTCCCTTCGCCATTCGACCATTAAAAAAGTTAGAAAAGCGCTACTCCAACTACAATTGTATGATTTGTGGTATCTTCAACACCCGGCAGACAAAGATTATACCTTTTATTCAGCCCCACACTCTTCTTATAGCTGAATAGACTACATCCTGCTCCAACAACCAGCTCTCTCGTGGCTGGACTCTACACAAATAGGCAACATCTTGTGGTCGGACCATGCCCTGGTATATTGGTCTATAAATCTCCCTTTCCTTACTAAACGAGAGTGGACATGGCATCTGAATGAATCTCTCCTCCTTGACGCGACATGCGCTGCTGACCTTATCAACACTGTAAAAAACATCCTCACTGACCACCGCACAGACCCCCTCCTAACACAATGGGAAGCTCTGATGTGTGTTCTACGTAGGGTCCTCATTAAACATGGCTCGTCTCAAGAAGGAGAAAGCACATTTTCTCAAACTTGCACTACAGAAGGTTGCCTCCCTCGAGCTTGCCCACAAAGGAGCACTCTCTTTATCGACTCTCCGCAATCTTCAGAATGCACGCCTAGATGCTAAACGCCTACTGAAGTCGTCTTATAAGCGTATGATCCAACTATGCCGTACTAAATTTTCCGAATACGGCAACAAAAGTGGGCGTTTGTTGGCAAGGTCTCTCAGGGGAAAACTGGCTACATCCCACATTCTCGCTGTCAAAAATCCAGCGGATCGCATGGTCCATACAGCTGCAGATATTGCCTCTTCCTTTCACTTCTTCTACTCTGAGCTTTACAACCTACCCTGCCCTGTCTCAAGGCAACTAGAACATGGACCTGAACCCTTTTCTCAGTCCCCCAGATTGTCTGAACTGCAGTCCACTAGTTTAGAATACCCATTCACGGAGGTAGAACTACAAACAGTTCTTAAATCCTTACAAAGGGGCAAAAGCCCAGGTCCTGATGGGTTTACGGCTAGGTTCTATAAATGTCTCTGGACTTGTATCTCCCCCTTCTTGCTTCGGGTCTTCAAAGCGGTGTCTCCTGGGCTTCCCTTCCCAGTACACACCACAGAGGCCCATACTGCAGTTATTCCTAAACCTGTTAAGGACCCACACTCATGTGCCAGTTATCTTCCTATTTCCCTCCTAAATGTAGATCTCAAAATATTTGCCAAATTACTAGCTAACAGACTGAATGTTTTTTTTACCCTCGATTATTCACCCTGACCAGGTGGGGTTTGTGTCGGGATGGGAGGCCAGTGACAACACCCTGAAGACATAAGATATTATTCATCATGAAAAAAAAAACAAAAAAAAAACTCCCCACTCATGATTCTGTCCCTAGACGCTGAAAAAGCCTTCGACCGCACCTCCTGGCACTCTATCCACAATGTCCTCTCCCACATAAGCATAGGTCCGGGATTTTTATTGAAGATTCAGCAACCTTCAGCATGAGTCAAAGTCAATGGCACCCTTTCCCCCCCTTTCCTATTCATAATAGTACACGACAAGGTTGCCCATTGTCTCCACTGATTTATGTCTTGGTCATGGAGCATCTTATGTCCTCCATCAGTAATAACCCGGACATCTCAGGAGTAAAAATTGGAGGCCATGACTACTAACCCCAGCATTTCTCTACCATCTTTGCTCCATGAGATCTCCCGTTTTGGTAATTGGACCAGTTTCTAGATTAACATGACCAAGTCTGTAGCTTTAAATGTTTCCCTACCCGGTTCATTGGTCTCCTCTCTCAAAACCTATTTTCACTTTGCCTGGCCATCAAATGGGATAACACACCTAGGTATAAAAATTACCGATGACTTGTCGCAACTCTTTAGATTACATTTCTCCCCTCTCCTCCAACGATTCCAGAAAGATCTGGAGTCCTGGCATCGACGGGACTTCTACTGGTTTGGCAGAATCAGCATTTTAAAGATAAACCTGCTACCAAAACTACTCTATCTCCTACAGACCATGCCCCTCCGCATACCGTCAATATTCTGGTCCCAAATACGCTGATGCTTCACAAAATTTGTATGGTCACCTGGTAAACCGCGGCTCAAATGGTAAATAATGACCCGTCCTAAGGAGGCGGGAGGGGTTGGTCCCTGGGATTGTCGCCTATGTTACCACGCTGCCTACTATGCTAGGCTTTTAGACATGATGCGCACTGATACTTCCAAGTCCTGGGTGCACATAGCACGAGACTCTTCCTCTTGTTCTCTGACAGTACTCATAGAAAAGAAGTACAGCGACGTCTTAAAAAGATTAAAATAGACAAATCGCCAGGACCAGGTGGCATACACCCCCGTATCCTAAGAGAATTAAGTAATGTCATAGCCAGACCATCCGTCGTGGGTAAACTGTTTGAAGGTTTTCTAAGAGATGCTATCTTGGAGCACCTAAATGAAAATAAGAAAATAACGTCATATCAGCATAGCTTCACGAGGGATCGGTCATGTCAAACTAATTTCATCTGTTTCTATGAGGAGGTAAGTTCTAGACTTGACAGTGGCGAATCAATGGATGTCGTATATCTGGACTTCTCCAAAGCATTTGACACTGTACTGCATAAAAGGTTAGTATATAAAATGAGAATACTCGAACTGGGATGTGGGTAAGTAACTGGCTCAGTAATAGAAAACAGAGAGTGGTACACACTCAGATTGGGTCACTGTCACTATTGGAGTACCTCAGGGGTCAGTACTGGGCCCTATCCTCTTCAAAATGTTTACTAATGATCTTGTAGAAGGCTTGCACAGTAAAATATAAATTTTTGCAGGTGACACTAAACTTTGTAAAGTAATTGACACGGAAGAGGACAGTATACTGCTACAGATGGATCTGGATAGATTAGAGGCTTGGGCAGAGAAGTGGCAGATGAGGTTTAAAACTGACAAATGTAAGGTTATACACATGGGAAGGAATAATGCAAGTCACCCGTACATACTAAACGGTAAAACACTCAGTAACAGTGACATGGAAAAGGACCTAGGAATTTTAGTGAACAGCAATCTAAGCTCTAAAAACCAGTGTCAGGCAGCTGCTGCCAAGGCCAATAAGATAATGGGTTGCATCAAAAGGGGTAATAGATGCCCGAAATGAGAACATTTTACAAATCACCGGTCAGACCACACATGGAGTACTCTGTACAGTTCTGGTCTCCTGTGAACAAGGCAGACATATCAGAGCTAGAGAGGGTTCAGAGGAGGGCAACTAAAGTAATAACTGGAATAAGGGAACTACAATACCCTGAAAGATTATCAAAATTAGGGGTATTCACTTTATAAAAAAGACGACTGAGGGGATATTTAATTACTATGTATAAATATATCAGGGGTCAGTACAGAGATCTCTCCCATCGTCTATTTATCCCCAGGACTGTGACTGTGATGAGGGGACATCCTCTGCGTCTGGAGGAAAGAAGGTTTGTACACAAACATAGAAGAGGATTCTTTACGGTAAGAGCAGTGGGACTATGGAACTCTCTGCCTGAGGAGGTTGCGGTGGTGAGTTTACTAAAAGAGCTCAAGAGGGGCCTGGATGTATTTCTGTAGTGTAAAAATATTAAAGGCTATAGCTACTAGAGAGGGGCCGTTGATCCAGGGAGTTATCAGATTGCCTGATTCGAGTCGGGATGGAATTTTTTTTCCCCTTAAGTGGGGAAAATTGGCTCCTACCTCACAGTGGTTTTTTGCCTCCCTCTGGATCAACTTGCAGGATAACAGGCCGAACTGGATGGACAAATGTCTTTTTTAGGCCTTATATACTATGTTACTCCCATGGCTAATAGGCACTCTACTCTCTACCTCCCCTAAGCTATCCTTCACAACCCACCATACTTTTCGCTAGTATCTATTAGCCGTCACACCTCTCTTATTGACCCCAATAGCCCTCTTGTTCCGATTACTGATCATCTGCGCTTCCCTCCAGGGCATTCCCCCCATTCTTTTTTCCAAGGCACAAAAGCTCACCTACTCATGTTCTGTCGTGTCCTCTCGGGATCTTCCCTGAAGCCTTTATCCCTACTGTTAGAAACCCCCAACCCATGAGCATGAAATTCTTTTGAACATCTGCAACTCCAGCATTTCTACTCCTCCATTTGCAAGACCCACACATTAACCCGAAAATGCTCAGCATTCGAACAGATATGCATGGCCCCGTGAGCAATATTGAGAAATATATCAACAGTATACAAGTTACTAATACATCAATGCTCTTCACACCTCCCCCCCCCTTCTGCCAGGTCTGGAAGCGTGACTTAGGTATACACCTCACCCCCTCTCAATGTAATAGGAGCTTCCTTTTATCCCATAAAGCGCTGATCTCCACTAAGGCCCAGGAAACCAGCTATACGATTGTATCCAAATGGTACAGGGTGCCTGTGCTCCTCTATAAGTGGTTTCCCACAGTGTCAGATTGCTGTTGGAGATGTCACACTGAGGAAGGTACGATGATCTATATCTAGTGGCATTGTGCGGCCCTACGCCCCTTTTGGAACTCTGTACACAAGACAATCCGAGAGGTGATCCCTATACCAAACTCCCCTGAATCTCTCTTATTATTTGTGCTTGACCTTAACATCCCTGCCCATGAGAACTCGCTTCTAAAGTACATGATTCAGGCAGCAAAAGCAGTCATTCCACGGCAATGGAAATCCCCTTCCCCACCCTCACTAGAAGAATGGTTTGAGGAGATAACTCTATATCAACGAATGGAGGACCTAATCATCATGACCCCCTCAGACTCCTCATGATTCCTGAAAACCTGGGGCTCATGGCCCATGGGACATGTTCCGCTCTTCAGAGAGGTTTAGGAACCTGCAGCTGTGAGCCACACACAGTCACGCTCCGTACCCCTCCTACCCTCCCCTCTTTCCACCTTCTTCTTGTTTCTTTTCCATTATTTTCTTTCTTCTTTTTCATCACTTATTCAGTTATGTTATATACTTGAATATTTGTCCTTATCCATGCTGCTGCATAGTTTAATATTATTGAGCACAGAAAGTTATACATGCTCACCTTTTCTGTATGTTTATTACGAGATTGTACTACTTGTTGATGATAAGAAAAAAAACTATACTAAAAACCTCAATAAAAACGTGAATGAGAAATCTATCTATATAGCTGCTTTTTATTGTTTTCTTTAATTCCCTGTCCATCTTGTTGAGGTGGTCGCATATGTTCAGTTCTATACTTCAACCGCCACCAGGCAAAACTACTGTTAGAAGCTGAGACAATTACAGGAAGGACTGCTGAAGAAAGTACACACACACTGAGGAACCCCCCCCCCCCCTTACTAAGCTGTCAGTTTGAGGATGGTCTAGCAGAGCAAGTGGGGAAATTGTGCGCCCTCCTTCACTTTCGTTCTCGAAATAGGTGCGGGTCCCAGTTTAGGTATATAGAGTACTTTAATCTATATACCTGAACTAAAAACCAACTCGCTTTTTTTAACTCTTGCATTAAAAAAACAGATCTACAATATATATACACATATGTATACATACATGTTAAAAAAAGCTAACAAAAAGTATTTGTACAAAAACTTGCAATTAGAGAAATAAAAACCCCTTTAAGTTACTGCACCTCAGCTCCTAGCTGAGCTACCGTAACCAGGAACAGCCACTAGAAGTGGAAGGAGCAGTCTTTTCCAGTGCCGTACAATGTGTTAGTGCCAGTGGCCAGGCCTCCTAGCAGCTAATCGGTGGGGGTGCTGGACGACGGACCCCAATCAGTCTGATATTGTTGACCTATCCTAAGGATAGGTCATGAATATTACAGTTCTGGAAAATCCCTTTAAGTATATAAAAGGGGTTGTCTCATCTGAGACAATGAGGTCATATTGTCTTATAGGTGCGGGTCCCACCGCTGGGACCCGCACCTATATTGAGAACAGAGGCCCGCAAAGTGGTGGCTGGAGAACTCCGGTCCGGGCACCACCAAGTGCTCTCCCCAGTGACTGGGAGCGCACCGCCCATGACCGGCCACCGCTCCCATTCACTTTTATAGGCCCGATGGAAATAGCTGATTTTCAGTGGCCCCATAGAAATCAATTGAGGGTGGCTGTGCATGCCTAGTGCGCCCTCCAACACTTTCTAGGCTCCGTTCTCAATATAGGTGCGGGTCCTAATGGTGGGACCCACACCTATCAGACAATGGGGGCATATCCTAGTGATATGCCCCCATTGTCTGAGATGAGAATAACCCTTTAAGTGAATTTCTGGCATCACAAAGGGGTTAATTGTAAAGAAGGCAAGGCTCAAAGCATTCTGCGACAATTCCATGAATTATAGAAGCTAAAGAAGTTTTCTATTATAACAAGCCAGTAATTAAACAGGGTATATAAAGCCATCCATTTTCCAGCGTATAAAAGCAACAAGTGGATCGTTCGTGTTTGTAGGCTGTAAACACCTGCCTAAAGAATCATGGTGCCACTTACATCTGGTTATTACAATATTTAATAAGGCTTGATAAACTAGCAGAGACACATTAGAAGGTTCATAGTATGATTACAATTCAACTGATGGTTCAATTATATTTTATAGCGCTCACAAACAATGAGGTCACGTCTGGCCAATGGGAGCGGGCTGTTCGCTGCAAGTCACGGGACATGTTTTTTCTCAGTGGAATACATTGTAAATTAGGATTACTTGGCTTTAATAAGGCAGACCCGGTTACATGTAGCACACTCCATAAATTACCTCTCCGTTTTTAAATAAACAAACTCTGCGACTTACGATATATTTGCTGCGCTCTTTTTATGGCGCAGTAAAATTGTTACCCTGAGAATTGCTTAACACTTATTACAAAACTTACATCAGGCAAATGTAAAGAGGCAAGAAAAATAAACTCAGGCTCCATTAATTGAAGTACTTCACTCTATATACCTGAACTAAAAACCAACTTGCTTTTTTTATGGGGATTAACTCTTGCATTATTGTATTAAAAAAACAAATCTACTATATATATATATATATATATATATATATATATACACACACACACATATGTATACATACATGTTAAAAAAAGCTAACAAAAAGTATTTGTACAAAAATTTACAATTAGAGAAATAAAAAAAATGCAATAAGAGAAATATCTTTACTTTGTTCCATACATTTAATGTTCGTTTTATTAATTAGATATCCATACGTAGCACAGAAATATTAGGGCAGATTCACTAACACGCCATTCACATTTGGGTTCCTGCATTGTGTTCCGGCAGAGGAGCAGAATACTGGAACTGCTGTCTATGGCATAGCCGGATACAGACAGATCTCCATTCACTAGAATATAATTTCCAGCATGAATGTCGACTTTCTACCAGAAAAATCCCATTGCAGCAGTATTTTTTCCAGCAGAAAATCTGCATTTTTGCAGCAAACCCGATGGACCCCATTATAGTCAATGGGATCTGAATAAAATGTACCAGATTTCTGTCTCGGAATGCCGTGAACCAGATTTATGCAGCTGCAGAAGTGTGTGCTCCAGTGGCTAGTGTAAAAATTTGAATATTTCAGGATTTTTGTATGAAAAGATATGATTTAAAAAACAAAACTTAAAGGGTTGAGGAAATGAATACCATCAATCAAATTCAGATTGGTAGGGGTCTGATTCTTGGCACTGATCAGCTGTTTGAAGAGACTGTTGCAAGCAAAGTGGTTACTTCATTGACTACATACAGCCAACTTAAGCTGTTTTATTAGTAGCAGAGGCCCAGGGTATTGTCATTTTGTCCCATACACTTGAATGGGACAAAGCTGCAATATCCTGCATTGCCGTTGGTAGGTAGATGGCGTGCAGTTAAACAGACTAATTTGAGCAATGAAGACGAATGAACATTCGCACTAGCACCTTGACCCCTTGAAAATGCCTAATGAAGGGAGTGCCGAGTGTCAGACTGTGACCAATCTGATATTGATGCAGAATTTTCTAAAAAAAAGGGTAACTAAACTTTGTAGAAAAAACAAAGGTGCAGAAGCACTGCTCAGAGCACTTTTATCATCTCTGCTCGGCTTTTCAAGCTTGTGGAGTACAGATCCCATATACTTCAAACATTCAAAAAGCTAAGTAGAGCCGATGAAACCCGAAGAGGCAGAAAACTCTGAGCAGTTTAACAAAGTTTAGTTACGGTACCCTTTACCCTTTGAAGCCACGTCCCGTTGTTGGCCAACTGTCCCATTCGTGCAGGGTAAATTGGTTTTATAATAACTTTAGAGTTTGGTTCATTATAGATTGTTATAACGGTGTTCTGCTCTCCCTCGTGTACAAGGGCAATGCTCCACTCACCCTTCTGCAGTCCAGACCTGTCAGTTTTCATTTGCTTCCTCGTGGCAGGCCTGGCCACCAGAGTTACCTGCCTGTTATTCCTTGCAAGCCGCAGCCTGCTCCTTGCCAGCAAACTCTCTCCCCTATTTCCCTAGGGTGCGCTCCTGCACTCCTCGGAGCTTTCAAAGGGCCAGTGCGTGCACACCTTAATTCACACAAACCAATGGCTGGCCACCTTTGGGTACTTAAAGGACACATGTGACATTGAACATGATGTTATGGGCAGCAGGTTATAGTGCAAGAGGAGCCGAGCAGACAGATATATAATTTTGTGGGAAAAGATTCAGTATAACATGTAACTTATTTATTTACATTCCTGCTCATTCTGGGCTTTGAAGTCAAGGAGACGGTCCTATCAGTGATTGACAGCTATCTGTGTATACACAGTCATAGAGGGCAGGCTGTCAATCACTGATAGGACCGTCTACTCGACTTCAAAGCCCAGAACGAGCAGGAATGTAAATAAAGAACATACAGGTTATACTGAATCTTTTCCCACAAAACTATATATCAGTCTGCTCAGCTCCCCCTGCTTCATAACTTGTTGCCTGCGGCTCACACACTATGTTCAATGTGACTGAGCAATAATTTGTTTAGCTTGCTGGCTCCCTGCAAAGGTCTGCTCTATTTGTTTGTCCATGTACAGACTTCTGCCTGTTTCCTGGATATTGATCCTCCACTGCCTGACCTCCATATTGACCCTTTGTTGCCTGCCCTGACCTTTGACTGTTTATCGGATTGCCCGGACTCTGCCTGCCCTGACCTCAGCCTGACGATTGTTTTGCCTGATCCTTCAGTGCTCAGCACCGGTGTCTCTAACTAGATCAGCTGTCAATCATACCAAGACTAATCCAGGAGGTAGCGACCTGGTGGTTCCCCTGCAGCGAATTCCAGATCCATGTACAGGAGTTAAACTGTAAAAACTTGGGAGCTGCCAGGATAACACCCTTAGAAGTAGCCCAAAGTCAAATCTGTTGCTTGACACAGTGGTTCCACATCCATCCATAACATGGATGCTGTAATACCAAAGTGCACGTTTTATATTCCATATAAAAAAAGCTTTTTTTTTTTAGAGACAAAGGTGATTTTTATGTCTTAATTTCATTTTTTAAACATATTATTATTACTATTATGTTTAGTCCCACTATGGGAATTGATCACAGATACAATAAACTGCAAAACCTCCAGCAGGACTTAATAGATGTACTAAGCTGGATGCCTGGGAGCCACTGTTAGGCCCCAGCTGTCATGTCAACCCACTGGCACTTTTTAATCATTTTGCAGGGTGGATCGATGGGCTGACAAAGTAAGCCACTTCCCTCTGTTAACAGTGGCTTCGGCATCCAAGATGTCAGATTTGGCAATAATTCGGCAGGGGCCTGGCAGTGCTCAATAGATCATGGTGATCTATATATCCATTACAGAGCGTGACAAACTCCTCGCTCATGACAGATATATACATCATGTAGCATAAAGGTGTTAGAAGAGGTTGCCCATCACGACAGGCTGGTGAGGAGCAGAGTTTTACAAAACGACAGTGAACAGAATCTCAAAAAGATATCCCCGAGCTCAATTTCTCATTATTTTACAAGGTAACCTTCAAAAATATAGGTTTTCTTTTTAAAATAATACATTATACATAAAGATATAGATGTATATAGAAATACTGAAACTATCCCAGCGTCCTGCACTGTTTTTTTATGGAAGACTTAAAGCAAGTACTGGAACTTTGCCGAGATCCTTCAGAAATGAAGCTCTGCCATTACGTTCTATAAGTTTGGACCTCGGTAGAAAGCTCCAGATGTACAGTGACTCATTGTTTCCCGTGCTGCACCTGTACAAACGTTGCGGCATTGACATCCATTTTCTTTCAGACGGTTGTGCTGCAGACTGGTCAAATGCCACTCCCCAGCACAGCTGTAAGACTGCTTTCATTGTTTCATCACCTATTTACCAGCAATCCTTTTCCAACTACTATATGTTCCTGTGCTATACATGGGGCTTTCACAAACCTCTGTACCATTGCTTTCTTCTGACTATCGATGAGATAAGATGATTCCAGATATATATTCTATTTCTGAGGACTATGTCTGCGTAAAATGGTTGAAAAACCTTGCAAGGTCATAATGAGATTTTCCTCCTTATACAAGGCCACTGTCAGGATTACTCCCATACAATAGGCATAAATGTCTGATAGATGCAGGTCTGGGACCTTCACCTATCTTTGGATGTGGCGACCAGAGGTGGTTGGGATTATAGAACAGCCGACTGGGCTGTGCTACGCTGTTTCCCTAAGGCTGGGAACACACCTAGGCGTTTCTGAATCGCGCGCATGACGCACGTTTTTGCAACTAAGAAACGCGCATCATACGCGCGATTCAGTGATTCACCACTATTTTAGCATGGCCCATAGGCGCGTTAAAACGCCCCAAAGAAGCTCATGCTGAAGCGACAGCGTTTGGCGTTTTTCAGCGCGTTCAAACGCGCTATAAAACGCCCAAATGTGAACCATGCCCATAGGGAAGCATGGCTTTCCACATGTTGTGCGTTTTACAGCGCGTTTGAACGCGCTGTAAAACGCTTAGGTGTGTACCTAGGGTAACTCACATACACGTCTGCCCAAAGATGTTTGCCATGGGAAATAGCAAAGCGGGCAAGAAATGCCCATTACTACACCAATTGTTTCTCTGGGAATTCATCAAATAAAATGACTGAAAATACTTAAATATTGATTTTCAATATATTCCCAAATAGCTTTCTTGGTCATTTGTGTGTACATCTATGTGCCACATTTAAGTGTAATGTAGGAATTATACTGTACCAGGAATTGAACCAGAAATGAACAGAAGGTAAACCATTTTCTACAAATATCATTATACCATCATCTTCAACATCACTGCATAAACATGTTTTCACTTGTGTTTACCACTATTACCTTCATATCCCTCATACTATTCCGTAACCCCACTATCCCTAAACCTGATAAAGAGCTATTTATCTCACCTTCCCTACTGTCCTCTCAACTAATTACTTCCGCTTAACTCCTCCTACACACTCAGATTTTCTCATCTAAACATGGTCAACCACCTCCTGCTTTATCCTACACTCACTTGCTAACCCTCGCTCTACTTCTCCTTATTGCTAGAGACATATCTCCTAATCCAGGTCCCCCCTTGCTTTGTCCCCACCATTTTATCTCCCTCCATTACAAAGCCGCTGCCACTAACTGCTCTCACTTCTTTACCCTCATACCCATTCACCTTACCCGTGCTCCCCCACTCTCCCTATCCAGAGCATTAGGGAACTCATGATCCATTTCTAACAAACTTTCCTACATCCACAACCTATTTATCGGCAAGAAATTTTTATTCCTGGGCCTCACAGAAGCGTGGCTCACCTACAGACACAGTCTCCCCTGCTGCACTATCCTATAGGAACCTTCAGTTTACTCACACCCCCCGCACAGACCAACATGGTGGTGGTGTCGGCCTCCTCTTATCAGGGAACTACTCCTCTCCACCTTTTCACAACCTCCCCTCTTTTGAAGTCCACTCTGTTCGCATCTTCTCTCCCTGCAACCTTCAAATAGCCGTCATCTACCGTCCACCAGTCCCTGCTTCTACCTTTCTCGACCATTTCAATACCTGGCTTCTTCACTTCCTCTCTGCTGATATCCGCCCCATCATCATGGGGGATTTCAACATCCCTATTGACACACAAAACCCAAACGCCTTTAAACTTCTATCAATTACTGCCTCTTTTGGACTCACACAATAGTCCTCCACAGCCACCCACAGAGACTGACACACACTAGACCTTGTCTTTACCCGCCTCTGCTCCCTATCTAATCTCTCAAACTCTCCCCTCTCCCTCTCTGATCAGAATTTTCTTAAAATTCTCATCCACTCTCCTTAACTGCTCCTCCAGTCCATAAACTACCACACCCTTGCCGAAATCTCAAACACCTCTCCATTTACACACTCTCAGACTCTCTCACCACTATCCACCATAGCTTACCTTCAATACACCGACACAGCCGCTACTTTCTACACCATAATTACTTCGGCCCTTGACTCAGTCACCCCTTTCATACACACGAGAACTTGGCAAATCAGTCGACAACCCTGGAACACTAATCAGACAAAAAAACTGAGACAAGCTTCCAGAGTTGCAGAACAGCGCTGGAAGAAAACCCACTCCAATGAGGACTTTATCTCATACAAAGAAGCAATTCTCACATTCAAGTCTGCTCTCACCTCTTCTAAACACTACTACTTCACTACTCTCATATCATCTTTCTCCCGTAACTGCAAACAACTGTTAAATACCTATAACTCACTACTTCGTCCCCCCTCCCACACCCCTCATCTCAGCTGAAGACTTTGCCTCATATTTCAGAGATAAAATCCGTGAAAGCTTTAAACACCCCCACTACACCCCTACACAGCCACCCAAAGCTCTTCCCATATAGCCCAGTTTACCACCATCACAGAAGAAAATATTTCCAACTTAGTCTCCAAGTCACATCTGACCACTTGTGCCCTTGACCCAATCCCATCCAACCTCATCCCTAACCTCACTACTATAGTTATCCCTGCCCTAACTGACCTCTTCAAGCTATCGCTAACCACTGGCATCTTCCCATCCTCTTTTAAACATGCAACCGTCACACGCATACTCAAGAAACCTTCCCTGGACCCATCCTCTTTATACAGCTATTGTCCCATTTCACTGCTTCCATTTGCATCCAAACTCCTAGAACAACATGTCCATCTCGAAATGTCCTCTCACCTCTCATCCCACTCACCTTTTGATCAGATGCAATCTGGCTTCAGACCAAATGACTGCACTGAAACTGCCCTAACCCAAGTCACCAACGATCTGCTAGCTGCCAAAGATAAACATCACTAATCTGTGCTCCTCTTTCTTGACCTTTCCTCTGCCTTCGACACTGTTGACCACACTCTCCTCCTACAAATCCTCTCTTCCCTTGGCGTCAAATGCCTAGGCCTCTCCTGGATCTCCTCGTACCTTGCCAACAGAACCTTTAGCATTTCCCATTTATACACTACCTCCTCATCATTCGGCCAGGGACAGCTCATAGAGTCCCATGGCTTCCAATACCACCTCTATGCTGAGGACACTCAAATCTACCTCTCCAGCCTAGTTGTTGGTTCCCTACTGTCCAGAATCCCAGCGTGTCTGTCAGCAATATCTTCATTCTTCTCTTCCCGCTTCCTAAAACTCAACATGGAGAAAACTGAATTAATTGTCTTTCCCCCATGCCACTGAGCCCCCCTACCTGACCTGTCCATCACAGTTAATAGCACAACACTTTCTCCAGTCTCACAGGCCTGCTGCCTGGGGGTAACATTGGATTCTGCCCTGTCCTTTAAGCCACACATCCAAACCCTCACCTCCACCTGCCGTTTCCAACTTAAGAACATCTCTCGTATTCGCGCCTTCCTCACCCCAGAGTCAACTAAAATACTAGTGCATGATCTTGTCATCTCCCGCTTGGACTCCTGCAACATCCTCCTTTGTGGTCTTCTATCAAGCATTCTCGCTCCCCTCCAATCTGTTCTCAACTCTGCTGCCAGGTTAATCCAACTCTCCCTTCGTTTCTCCTCTGCCAATCTTTTCGCTGACTCCCCATTGCCCAGCGAATTCAGTTTAAAATAGACCTCCTCCTCAGTTATCCTCTCATCTGTTCTTCACAAAATCGACTACAAGATTTCTCACGTGCCTCTCACCTACTCTGGAACTCACTACCCCAGCAACTCAGGCTCTCCCCCAACATCCAAAGCTTCAAGAGTAACCTGAAAACCCACCTTTTCAGGAAAGCCTACCATCTGCAATGAGCATGCTGCCACCACATAGCCACAAGAGCAGCTTATACCCTCACCTAATGTGTTCTCCCCTTCCCCTATAGATTATAAGCTCTTGTGGGCAGGATCATCTACCCCTCTTTAACAGTCTGTTAAAAGTTTCTTGTTTACTGTGTTTTATTTCTGTGTAACCCTAGAGGATGTACAGCGCCATGCAATTAATGGCACTTTAAAATAAATAATAATAATTAGTTATAATGGCTTGGCCGCCATGCTATTAGTACACACAAAACCTGTCCTAATCAGACAGTAGGATAAGATACTTCAAAGCACTGAGCTAATGCCCTGCCTCATCCTCGTCCCTGCTCTGCCTGTCAGGAATTATGATCCTTAATAAAGCTGATAAGATCTTCAGCTGAATCTCTGTAGGAATGGAGGTCATGAGAAGACATGAAGTACGGAGAGCAGGGTAGTTTGTGGCTAATGAGCAGCAGCACTTGTATGCAGTCTCCATTACCACAGTCTGACCTGTCCGTCCTCTATGTACTTCATGTCTCCTCGTGGACTCTATTCCTATAAAGATTTGGCTAAAGATCTTATCAGCTGTATTCAGGATTATAATCCCTGACAAGCAGAGCAGAGAGGAGGATGAGGCAGCTCTTTAGCTCAGTGTTCTGAAGTAACTTGTCCTACTGTGTGATTAGGAAAGATTTTCTGTGTACGGAAATTTTATTTCCCTTGATGATTGCTCCCCAGACAAAACAAGCCATTCTAAATGATGAAAAGTATCAGGGAATGTATTTAAAATCAAGTAATATTTAAGTATTTTCATTTTATTTTATGAATTCCCATAAATTCCCAGATAACCCCTTTAAAGAAGCTTGGTTTAATATAGTTATTACTTCTGTCAGTTTGGACCCGCATACAGCATGGGCCCACTTTTAGGCTTTCCAGGGCCACTTTCAGTTCCCAGTCAGCTCCTGAAACAGCTGATTAGGGAAGTCGCTGGAGACCGATTCCCTCTAAGTTGCGATATTATGCGCTAAAACTGTGCTCAAATTCTAGTACAAGGTACATGAGCCAACTAGTAGGTTCCAGCCTAAAGATACACCAGACTTATCATCTAGTATCAACCACTAATCAGTCTGGGTCATTTTTTGTCTAGTCTCAGTTTATACTGTCTAAATTTTAGCAAGGATTAGTAAATCTGCCCCAGCATTTATGTTAAAGTGTAACACCGGCTGCTCCTCCTATAGGTCCACAGACATAGTGATCCCTGAATGTTGCACATTAAACAAGGCAGCACAGTCTCCTCTCAGTGAAAGGAGCACTTGCTCTGAGAACAGGTTGTGTACGTGGGGTGAAGCAGGCCAACAGTTAAAGGATTTTCTTGCCAAGGTTTTAAGAGTTCAGGAGGTTCCAAATGACAGATAAAACAAACAATGGCAGGCCTATGAAAACCTCGGGCTGCCGGGCTCTCTGATGCTAACAAGGCTCTCTTTATTGCTTCAACTTTTCAGAAGTGAATAAAAATTATTACTTTGCCCTGTTTTTGCCCTCATGTGTGTTAGGAGGGGTGGACGGGTTAGAAAAAAAATATGGAAAAAATACACAGTGGAGTAACATAGTAGCAGTGTGAGGCATTTTTAAAAAATTGCAACAGACAAGCCCTTCACCGTGGAAACTTCCCAAGTTGTCACAGTTTATTGTGGATGAATGTCCTAAGAAAATATGATGATAAAAGCTAATTTCAAAGAAAAAAAAAATGGAATGAAAGGGCCAAGAAGAGGAAAAGATACAAATATTACTCGGTTTCTGCTGCAAATGGAGCCAAAAATGACAACATAGTGTAGGATTACCCATAATTCTGCCAATTTTCCTTAATCTTTTGCAAAAAAACACGGTTCTACTCGCAGATTGCTCGCTGCCAGATTTAGGAAAAACTCAATTCATTTATTTGCACTGAACTGCATTCTGGTACTAAGTAAAGAAGAAGGCAGTCAGTGTATTTTGGCCGGTGATTTGGTAAAGCACTTACACTCCGCTATTCATTTGTGATAATTATATTCTTTCTGTAATGATGCTTGTTGATTGCAGTTACTCTACTTTCCACCTCTTACCATCTGCCTCGTGCTCCTCGCTCTGGAAGCGTTCTTATTGCAAGGCTTCAACCATGCGTTACCGGGAGCTTCACAAATGACTGCTCTATAAATATGGTGGACTTAGGCTTTGGATAAAATCAACTGTGAGTCTAAACCCTTGGGCTGTCCTCTTCTAGCAGGTATTACCTGTTTTTGGGAAAGCTGGGTGACTGTCAACATTGCCGCCATTATAGCTCCTACGCGGGCTGCCACATAGCTTTTTCATACTCTAAAATGGCAGATCAGATTTGTCTGGATAAGCAGTCTAGACAAGCACTAGGATGCTTCACTAGGATTCAAGAATAGGTGCCCAAAAACCTCTGTGGAACAAAATACTATTGTTCAGCTGGACAACGGTTTCAATAGAATTAAAGAGCATCTAGCAGCATGACCATCCCTATTAAACCAGACATACCGCCTGGTAGAGTTGATCCTGCTGATTAAAGAGGACCTGTCACCAGTTGGGTATGTGTCCCTACACAGTCTGACAATGGCAGCACTGATTGGATAGAGTGAGTCTGTGCAAGTACACCCCCCCCCCAACTGGTTACCTACCCTCTGTACCCTTACTCCAGACTGCTAGTAATTCATTCATAACTTCTAGTAGAAATAATAAAGCAATGGTACAACATAGAGACATAAGAATAGATGCTCCAGAATTGGTATTACACGGGGAATGCATGAAGCTGTTAAAACAGGCATGTCAAGAGTGGTGAAAAGTCCTCTTTAAAACGATACCTGCCTTGTGAAAATCGGTCAAAGTGTCCCGGAGAAATAAGGCTTATTCTTTATGCAAATTACAGTTTCAGTGCACCAAGGGGCATGGCCAGCACTGGAAAGCTAGCTGAGGATCCGAGGTGCTCTGAGGGACTAGGGTTTGCCCCTCCAGTGCACTGAAGCCCTCATTTGCATAGAGAATAAAAGCCTTTTTTCTTGGTAATGCCACAACCAATTTTCACAAAACAGGTATCTATTTGATTAGCAAGATTAATTCTACCAGACAATATGCCTGGTTTGAAAGGGTTGATGCTGCTGATAGGTGATCTTTAAACTGATCACCATGGGACTGGCTTCTCTAACAATGACAATAAACTGCTAAACAGCGGATGACCATATAATACTTGGTCACGCTAAGACCACCAGAGCAGGAGTGGCTATTAACAATGATTCTCTGCTCTAACTCAGGGTTTCAAGCTCTCTTCTATGTACTGTAAGTAAATTGCAATGTCGCATTAATGCACAAGAAATTAAAATATCCAACACGCAGTTGCTACGTTTCGACCCATGCAGGGGTCTTTACCTAGCTTTCCTCTAAGATGTCTGCATGCCCTATCCATATGCAGAAACCTTTTTTAACTGAAACGAGTTGTAACTGTAAATAACACTGCAAAATTCATCTGGCATTTAGGGTCTGTAGATAACAACGCCTATGTGCGCAGAACAGCAGCCATTAGTGGTGTCATACACAAAACTGTGTATAAAACCAAGACAATCCAGAAGCTACTGAATAAAATATAACAAGGTTTTATATAAAAGAGGACAGCTTAGGTTAAACCTTCCAGATGTGTTTCTCTTTCCTGTTTCGGTCACTAGCAATCTCGGTTTTGTCAACTTAGGGCATATGGACATCACAGAGGAGGATACCCTGCTTGGGACCCGACTCTATGATGCAATGTGCCTCTCCACTTTTGAATTCTGCAAGGGCAATATGGCCAGATGCGGCATCCTCTGGCTGAAGCCAGAAAAATGGCACAAGCCAATGAAATACAATAAGTGATGTGCCAGGAGATGAGTTTGGATGGATAAGTGAATATAAGATTGAATTAAAGGACTACTGGGGGCTGATATGAAGCAATGGGGACTACTAAGGGCTGATATGAGGCAATGGAGGCTGCTGTGGGCTACTATGAGAGGCAATGGGGGCTGATATGTGACTGCTGGGGGCTGATGAGAGGAATGGGGCTCTTATCTGAGCAAAGGTCTGAAAAGTGGTCTGATCTAATGAAAAATATTTTTTCTTATTGTCCTCCTCTAAAACCTAGGTGCGACTTATGGGCCGGTGCGTCTTATATGGCCAAAAATATGGTAGATAGATAGGTATGAGATAGATAGATAGATTAGATGGACATATAGAGTTCTGTGCTAAACAAATTGTATGCGTCATCAAGCAATACGGAATATGGCATATGAAATAACACAACTCACCCCCATGACTTTCCCACGCTGCTCAACATCTTCCCACATGGAGTAGACAATAAACCTGCACATGTACTTTCCAGCTCGTCCTTCCTGCTTCAGTCGAACCAAGCACATCCTATAAAAACACATTACTGTCAATCCAATGCCCTTCAATGTTCAGTCAGTGATATAATCCAGCTATGGTTCCACTCAGTCATTAAAGGGTGACATCATCATAGGACACATTTTAAATCTGTAGGATCACTACAAAGACATTTGTCTAATATTGATGTACTGTAACGCTCCATCCTTGGTGATACAATTCAAGGTCATTCTTATAACATTTCAGGATGTAAAGAACCAGAAAAAATATTTATATCTAGCAAACAAAAAGAACAGTAAAGGAACATGACCTACAGTGCATGCAAATCTAGAGTTTCAAGTAAACTTCTTATAAGTAGAAACAATTAGCAGTTTTTTTGCATAATGTCAATGTTTAAAATTTCCCTTTGTGCCTCAATGACCATAACTTGCTGTAATTTATATTATTACCCATCACAGAAGTGCTTGTAACTCAAGGAACAATCTACACATAGCAAGTGGATAACTGAAGTAGTAAGAGGTGAAGTCAAGTTACTCAGGATTGACTTTACACCCTGTTGTTTTGGAGACCTACACGCTTTAATATTCTAAAAGGAGGAAGCTCCAGCAAAGATGGAGAAAACTTCCATAAAGGTTTCAGTTGTCTAGAAGTGACAGGTCAAGTTGTTACTCGTGCTCCTAACCAGTCAGGCGGCCCATCCTCAACATCCTAAACGAGTCCTACTGGTCCAAATTCTGAGACCTAACCCAATCTGCTATATTACTTTGAAACTTTCCTGAAACCTGTACATAGTTGAGAGTTGTGCAATTAGCTATCCCTAGCTAATAGGTTGGCCACTTTCTGGTTACTGTTGACCAAAGTGTATGTAAGATGACTATATGTCACTTACTAATACAGCCTGTGTTGATTGTAGCAGTAAAATGTCTAAATATATATATATATATATATATATATATATATATATATAGAGAGAGAGAGAGAGAGAGAGAGAGAGAGAGAGAGAGAGAGAAAGATCTGTCCTCTTTTTTTTAACTCGTTTTATTGGAGTATAATAATGCAAATAATACATCACATGTCATGATACACATGATAATAAAGCATAACAAAAAATGAAACAGAAGAAAAACAAAACAAACATATTGCGTGGTACATAAACAATATCTTGGTATCCAATTCGCGACAGGGTATATACAGATAATAGACATTTCTCATATAGAAATAAACATAGCATAGCAAACAATAGAAGGACTACCTCCAAATCATACGATACCGTTCTCAAACATGAACCTCAGTCATGAGGACCTAAGTATACAGTGTCAGTCAGCTAACGTGTTTGAAAACTCACACCATCCTCCCCATACTTTTTGAAATTTCTGTGGGCATCCTCTATATTTATACACCACTTTCTCCATCGGCAGAGTCTGATTAACCAGTTGTTTCCATTGTCTTAAAGTAGGCATCCTATCCGCCATCCACCTGAGTGCAAGTGCCTTCCGTGCAAGGAACATAGTCTCTTCAAGGAATATTCTATGATAATGGGGCCAACGCTCCTCATCTATTATACCTAATATACACATCTTAGGACTAAGGGGGACCGTCTCTGGTACCAGGTCTGACAAACATGATGTTACAGATTTGCCCCCTTTAAGCTTTCCCCTGTAGGCAGACATGAGCCAACCTATACCTGTTGGGGAGGGGAGCAGCCTGGACAACTGGACAAAAGTGTCCAGTTTCAGGCACATCAAAGGCAGAGGATAAAAATATCCTCTGCCTGCAGGGGGCCACCATTCTTCAGGAAGCCGGACTGCCTCCAGCGCTTCATACTTATACGTCATATCACCACGCCAGCCAGTGTACACTGCATCCTACAATGCCTAAAAAACCATACAAATAACAAACACAAATTATAACCCAGACCTTAATCCACTTTGTCAAGCCTGGATCTGGAAGTACTATGAGATTAGTGATGACTAACGTTATGCAAGGTGCAAATACAGATTGATTCTCAAATCCCTAAAGAACCCGACCCAATGTGATTCTCTGCTAAAAATGTTTAAAGCAAATGTGTCAGCAAAATATTTATCTGCCAGTTAAAACCAGATAGTAACACATTCCCTTTTTTTTCTAATCTGATCTTATTTTCTAATTGCAGATTTTTTTATTCTTTTTCCTGAACATGATTTTGGGGCTCTCATCTTGGCTGAGCTGTTCTTAACGTCATTTAGAAAGCATTTATGGAATACCCATTGTCCATAGACACAATGGTCAGGAGGGGACCTCAGTGACTTCTATGGGAGAGTTTTCTAGATATGCTCTGTGACCTGTGCAGAGGTCATTGTACAAAGGAGAGAATAGATAAGATTTGACAATCACTTTTAGTGAATAATTTATCCCATCTTATCTACATACAGAGGAAATATCATTACAAGCAGGATTAGAATGACAGATAAGCAGATAACTGCAGTAAAGTGATCTATACAAACCAAGAAGTAGGGCCAAATTATTAGACATAGTGGCCAATGAGAAAACTGAGGGATTTTATCTTTTTTTTAAAAAATATATGGAAAATTAAAAACAACATCATTAAAGGTTCTTTAAAAATGTTAAACATAAAAAAGTGATTTAAACAATAGGTCATTTCCCTTTAAACCCAGAATACCTTAATCTATTTATCCTCTTATACTTTGCGCTTGTCAAAATGAGTGTCCTAAAGTTGAGCTTTCAAAATGATTTTCCATGAGTGCTAGAGGAGAAGGACACCTAATAACACACACTACAACGTTCAAAAAGTCAATCAATATCTGATCGGCGGAGGTCCAACAGAGGGCACCACTACCGATCAGCTGTTTGAAGAGAAGGCGGTGCTCCATGCAAGCGCTACTTCCTCTTCATTACTCTACGCGTCATCTCACTTGTGGCAGCAGCATAGTAAATGGAGTGAGTACTAGTAGTTACACTGAGCTATGTAATGAAGAAGAAGTAGCACTCGCATGAAGCAACCTCTTCAAACAGCTGATCGTGCGGGTGTCGGACCTCAGCCGATCAGATATTGATGATATATCCTGAGGATAGGTCATCAATATAAAACCCCTGCACAACCCCTTTAACTACATGGGAAATGTTCCTCTTCTACAACTTTTCTAATATCTCTCTTGTTAAGATTTCCTTTTCTTGGTAACCAGCTGTAAACCAGACACCTATAAAGAGGAAAACACAATCAACTAAATCAATTTCTCTATAATTTCCTATAGAAACATTTATATTGTAGATTAAAGGAGTTGTCCATTATATATATTTTTCTGTTTATGCTCGGAGAGCTTAAAAATAATAAATTAATAAATACTCACCTGTTTAAGTCACTGCTGGTACAGCGCCACCACTGCTCTGGTCTACACTAATATCCTTTTAGCGGTCATGTGCTGTCGAAGCGCATCATCACTGCAGCCAATCACTCCTCTCAGTGGTATCACTGCTAAGGTGGGTGATTGGACACAGCAGTCATATGATTAGGCGGTATGCGACTACTGTCCGGAGATAAACAGTGACTGGTGGATGTCCCTAGAGTGTATGGGCTCCTAGGAGAATCTATCCACCCCCTTAAAGGATCATCAGAACCCATGTGCTCCACCCCAACAACCCTTACCCTAAACAAATTCTTAACTCACACAAGAGATCACACAGACAGAACCCCCCCATCCCCAACCAAAACACAGCACAATCCTACATGTTACCACTGGCATAGCTATAGGGGTCGCAAAAGGTCGCAGTTGCGACTGTGCCCCCAAGCCAGGGGGGCCCAGAGGGCTACCCCTTGCCAGAAATGCTCTGTTAATTACCTATTTTTGTTTTATAAGATGCAGTGCATCTTATAAAGCAAATACTAGTGAACGCTTTCATACTGAAAGCGCTCACTAGTCTGCAGGAGGGGGAGAGAAGCGCTGCTTGCGCTGTACTCACCCCCTACTCTTTGGTCTCACCCAGGCTGTGCCGTGTGTGTGCAGTTCCTTCTCCTGCACGGTGTTCTGCCGAAAGTCTATAGTTTGCCGAAAGTCTATAGCGGAAGTCACGTTGTGCGCTGCGCAAGCGCACTTCTGCGAATTATTCCTGCAGCCTTCATTGCAGTAGTTCGCGCACCGCGCATGCGCACACTTAAGGGTATAGAGACTTCTTAAAGTGACAGTCATCTTTATTAATATACAGCTCCCCCCCCCCACCCCAGCTCTCATTAATCTACATTAATTTATACCCTTGCAGGCTCACTTCGCTCGCCACGCTGCGCTCGGCATTTAGTAAAACTAACTCTATGCCGCCATTGGTAGTAAAGAAAGAAATGGATGGTAAAGAAAGAGATAGTCTCTTTCTTTACCATCCATTTCCTTCTTTACTATCGAAGGAGTTAGCTTTACTAAATGCCGAGCACAGCGAGGCCGAGCCCTATGCGTTGGCGAGCGTACAAATTAATGTAGATGCTGTTATTTACTGGAGATGACTGTCACTTTAAGACGTCTCTATACCCTTAATTGTGCGCGAAGTGCTTCAATGGAGGCTGCAGTGATGATTCGTGGAAGTGCGCTTGCGCAGCGCACCACGTGACTTCCGCTATAGACTTTCGGCAATCTATAGAGATCTGGCAGAAAAACGGAATGCCTCTCCTCCAGAGCCAGCAGCAAGCCCCTCCCCCCAGCAATCAGATGAGGACTGAAGAGTGGGCGGGGTACAAGCTGTACACAGGGTTTACAGCAGAAACCTGCAGGACCTTTGGTGATGTCACAGTCACCTGATTAAGGTCCTTTAGCCAAGCAGGGCACAGGAAAAGGACTTAACTGGATGTGAAGAGGGTAAGTGTCATCTATGTGATGTGTATATAGGGGGTCCTTTCTATGTGTGTGATGTGTGTATAGGGGTCATCTCTATGTGTGTGATGTGTGTATAGGGTTCATCACTATGTGTGTGATGTGTGTATAGGGGTCATCTCTATGTGTGTGATGTGTGTATAGGGGTCATCTCTGTGTGTGATGTGTGTATAGGGGTCATCTCTGTGTGTGATGTGTGTACAGGGGTGTTCTCTGTGTGTGATGTGTGTACAGGGGTGTTCTCTGTGTGTGATGTGTGTACAGGGGTGTTCTCTGTGTGTGATGTGTGTACAGGGGTGTTCTCTGTGTGTGATGTGTGTATAGGGGTCATCTCTGTGTGTGATGTGTGTATAGGGGTCATCTCTGTGTGATGTGTGTATAGGGGGTCCTCTCTATGTGTGTGATGTGTATATAGGGGGTCCTCTCTATGTGTGTGATGTGTGTATAGGGGTCCTCTCTATGTGTGTGATGTGTGTATAGGGGTCATCTCTATGTGTGTGATGTGTGTATAGGGGTCATCTCTATGTGTGTGATGTGTGTATAGGGGTCATCTCTATGTGTGTGATGTGTGTATAGGGGGTCCTCTCTATGTGTGTGATGTGTATATAGGGGGTCCTCTCTATGTGTGTGATGTGTGTATAGGGGTCATCTCTATGTGTGTGATGTGTGTATAGGGGTCATCTCTATGTGTGTGATGTGTGTATAGGGGTCATCTCTATGTGTGTGATGTGTGTATAGGGGTCATCTCTATGTGTGTGATGTGTGTATAGGGGTCATCTCTGTGTGTGATGTGTGTATAGGGGTGTTCTCTGTGTGTGATGTGTGTATAGGGGTGTTCTCTGTGTGTGATGTGTGTATAGGGGTGTTCTCTGTGTGTGATGTGTGTATAGGGGTGTTCTCGGTGTGTGATGTGTGTATAGGCGTCATCTCTGTGTGATGTGTGTATAGGGGTGTTCTCGGTGTGTGTGATGTGTGTATAGAGGTCATCTCGGTGTGTGTGATGTGTGTATAGGCGTCATCTCTGTGTGATGTGTGTATAGGGGTCATCTCTATGTGTGTGATGTGTGTTTAGGGGTCATCTCTATGTGTGTGATGTGTGTTTAGGGCTCATCTATGTGTGTGATGTGTGTATAGAGGTCATCTCGGTGTGTGTGATGTGTGTATAGGGGTCATCTCTGTGTGATGTGTGTATAGGGGTGTTCT
>CM065594.1:215852200-215867200 GCA_033119425.1 Bufotes viridis | reverse complement strand
CTTGCACGTTGATGATCAGTTGGCTACAGTCAGATACAGAGGATTTCAGGCGTCTGTTTCTGGGTTCCCTGCTTCCTAAAGTCCTGTTTTATGGTAGCAATAAGTTTAAGTGCGGCCCCCCGCCGGGATCCCCCTTCATCTGCCTGGAAGAATCTCCTGATCTGCGCCTCAGCCCCGGTATAAGGGGGGCATTCTCAGGAAATGTGCTCGCATTTCCGCCCCTCTTTGCTCTTTGATATTTGAAAATGTGTTGAATATGGCTGAATCCTAGTAAAATACTGAACTCCACACACATCACTGGTGTAGCATATCGTTTATTAGCTGATAATATATCGGCTTATACATTGACAATTGCTGGCACACAATAGGCGGTGAAGAATTGTAGTCATGCTTTCATACAGATGTGTATTTACTCACTCCATCGCTGTGTAGTACATAGCAGTGACTGGTCACCTACACTGTACACAGCAGCCTCATTATATCTCTGCACATCACCGCTCAGTCTTCTCCCTGTAACAGCAGAAAGGGGAATACAACCTTATAAATGATGTGCCAATAATTTATAGAGGAAAACACTGGAAATACATGACAAATAAATGCATACATTACATCAATTATTCATGGCATATATTATTAATAATCAATAATTAATTTTAACATTTTAGATTAATAAAGCTAATAGATAATGATGATAGATATGTGGATAAATAGCTAGATAGGTGGATGGATAAGATAGATAGATAGATAGATAGATAGCTAGATAGATAGTTAGATAGATAGATACAATGAAATAGATAACGTAGAATAGAAAGATTGATTGATTGATTGATTTATTTATTGATTGATTGATTGATAGATATCTAATAATAGATAGACAGACAAATATCAGATAGATGGATGGATAGATAGATAGATAGATAGATAGATAGATAGATAGATAGATAGATAGATAGATACAGATGATGATAGATAGATCGTAGATAGAGATAAATAAATAGATAGATACATAGATAGAGATAGATAGATAGATAGATAGATACAGATGATGATAGATAGATAGATAGATAGATAGATAGATAGATAGATAGATAGATAGATAGATAGATAAATATATATCCAACAGGGACGTTTCAGACGTGTTTTATCAGGTCTTCAATATAAGACCCAATCAAACATTTTTACACTTTTTAGGCACAGTTGTAGGTAGTTCAGTTTCTTCTACCATCTTGCCGTTTTCTCAACCACTGGGCTATGCATAGAGACAGATATACATATGGAAAACGCTGATCTCAGCTGAACCCTGCTGCTCCTATTCAGACCTGTAGACCTTGTCATACAGCGGGGGAATGTCAGCGGTAATTGTGATTGTGGAGCGGTGCTCTCCTGTGTCCTGCAGTGTACACCATCACTATGTAACCATATACACAGGGTAACTATATATATATATATATATATATATATATATATATATATAGTGTTATATTATATTCTTTCTCTTCTTACGTTAAGGAGTCAGCAGATTGAGGGACTGAGATAATAGGGAAGTTTCTCCCCACAATATAGGACTAGTTTCCTTCATCTGGAGCTATGTGCTGGAGCCGAGTCTCTGGGAAGGCTGCTGGTAGCTCTTAGGGTCCCTGGTGCAATGGAAGCCCCTCTAGGGTGCTATTTCGCAATCTCAGGCGCTCGCTATTGGTCAGTATGTGATCATATGCTTCTATTTCCTTCTGTCCCTCACTGGCACCCGGCCATCCCCCTTCAGCTAAAACCCAATCTCCGATAAACTACTAATAGCTAAACCACTTGGACTATAAAACACAACAAATCATAAAGCCAGGAAGGACTGCAGCCTCCTCCCAATGAGTTCCTATTTTGTCAACTCCACTTTCCCGGTAACTCTGCCTGGTGGGCAGGAACCCTTCCTAGGACAGATCCCGTTATATTCCTCAGGCTATGCGGATCCTTTAAGACACTATTCTGCCAGCTATGGGGCCTCTGGAGTCCAGGACAAGGGCTATGCCTCATCCTCCTATTACCACCAGCAGGCAAATGGCGCATATACCCGGACGGGCGCCTGTGACTATGGCGCAGCTGGATTTTACAGGGACAAGGAGGCTTCCTGCGCCATGTCCTCCCTGGACGAGCCGTCTTCTCACTACAGCCAGGAGCAGCGCAAACCGGACTGTGTGCACAGCAAGCTACTGTACGAGGAGACGGAGGACGCCAAGTGCTCCACACCAGTCTACCCCTGGATGCAGAGGATGAACTCCTGCAACAGTAAGTGCTCCCCTCTCCTCCCCATACAGCATGTACAGGGGGCAGCCCATATGTCTGCTGAAAGGCACAGCAACTTCTCCCTTCCTAACTTTTACTACAACCCCCCGCATTGTCCCACCGTGGCATCATCCCCTGTCATTTCCTCACAGCACATGGTACCTGTGTCGAGCACTACAGATCCCAGCAGCCCTACCTGCCTGCCTTTTTCTCCCACAGAGGCAGGCTGTGAGGAGACATTATTATGAACATTGAAGGCATGCACTTGTATCCTAATGAAAGTTTAGTGTAATGAAGCACTCCCAGAAGATCCTTTAGCTCAGTGACTTATGACCAGCTCCAGACTTGAGCATTGCACATTTCCTCCCGTTAGGTTGCTGTGTTCTGTGTGGAGCTGGACCTGCCGCCCATTAGTCAGAATAGAAAGTGCTGGACCCATTAATGCACACAGCTTGTGGCGATCAATACATTTCATTATCACTTAAACGCTCGAATCTATTATTCTAACTGGTTGGAGCAAAGCAAAGAGGGATCTGAGCCTTCATACAGCAGATGATATTGGGATTTACAGGCAGAACTTGGGAGTCCCAATCATTGGCACACCCCCGTTTATTACCTGATTCTACCCATTACTATATGTATCATGTATACTTTATAATATACTCACACCATAAAACTATATATCTATATATATATATATATATATATATATATATATATATATATAGTTCATAATATACACTCATCATATAGTATATTATATAGTTTACTGGCTCCATATAGAAAAATAAATCTGAATATTATATGATAACATAAGTCGTCTTGTATGTTATATAGTATGCTATATGAATACTATATATTAACATAGTTCATCATGTATAATATATAATATACTGGCTCCATAGGAAAGAAAAATCTGAATATTTTATTAACATAATTCATCATGTATATTATATAATATACTGGCTCCATAGGAAAAAATATCATCTGAATATTTTATATTAATGCATCATGTATATTATATTATATAATATACTGACTCCATAGGGGAAAAAATCTGAATATTATGGATTAACATAGTTCATCGTGTATGTTATAGAATATAATGGTTCCATGGGGGGGGGGGGATCTGAATATTAATACATTAACATAGTTCAGTCATACAAATCACCATCATCATCATCATAATATCTTCATGGACATACACCATGGTAGACAATATACTGTATCTGTTGCACAGCAAACAGCAAGAACTAGCTATAAACCAGAGACACACCGTGCGTTTTTTTCTAATATATACATGGCTTTTTTTCTCTTTTTCTCTCTCAGGTTCGGTATTTGGGCCCAGTGGGAGAAGAGGGCGACAGACCTACACACGGTACCAGACCCTAGAACTGGAGAAGGAGTTCCACTTTAACCGTTACCTAACCAGAAGGCGCAGGATCGAAATCGCACACTCTCTGTGCCTGACTGAGCGACAGATCAAGATCTGGTTCCAGAACAGGAGGATGAAGTGGAAAAAGGAGAGTAAACTGCTCAACTCTTCTGTGCAGAGCTCAGGGGAGGAAGAGAAAGCCGCAGAGTAAAAGGCGCACACACACCCACAGCGCCATTCCAGGCGCTCTAATCCTTGTATCTTGAATAAATTATTATTATTATTGCACACAGGACTGGTAAAGAACAATCTGTATTATAACTACCTATATGTCTGACTGTCATCAATGCCGGGTTGCAGCCCCATAGAGTGTCATTATATATTATATATATATATAGTTACATAGGGGCGTCCTGTCCAGGTGTTCCATGCACGATTTGGCATATACTGATTTTGTTGTCTGGTCTGGTGTATTATTTCCATGTTCACTGAAAACTCTAAATGCTACCTAGAAAGTCATTGTGAAATGGTCTATTTTTATGATTATTATTATTAGTTTTCAGTGTGTTTGTGCTGGGTTTTTTTTTTATTTTACTTTTTTATTTTAATATATATTCTATATATTTGTAGTTGGGGTCGGCCTGGTGATCCACCATGCCCATGACAAGGATCTCTGCCAGCTAATAATAGTGAATGGAATCAGATCTGACCACAGTGATGTGATATTCCAAGCACAAATAGTCTTATGTCTGTATTTTGTAGAGCAGCACCCCTGGGAATTCCGACTGACCAAACATCCGTTCTCATTATAAATCCCTGGCTGTGTTCCTGCACTTTCCCAACATGAAAATGAGAGAGGTACAGTATCATGGAGAATGGAGAAATTCAGGCTCCGGCAACTCAGCCTCCTCTAATCCAATTCCCCCTTCTTCTGAATGCTAGGCAGCTCGTCTGGGGTATCTGATTAAATGTTGTGGACAATGAGTACTTGTGGGTTATTTTCTCTGTATATTTAGCATTATGGATTCAAATAACTGATGATCTGCTGGGAATAAAACATGTCGTTTCTATGAAGAAAAACAAGTCTACTTTCTTTTATTAATACACCGATGATTTATTAAAGAATGTCATTCACTTCTATCATATTTTAGTTGTTTTTTTTGGTGGACACTAGGACAGTTCTGCATCATGGTTCTTGAACTCTCTGTCATACTCTGTCCACACGATCGAATCTGTTCCTATTTCACACATACCCCCAGTTTATACAGTAACACTGGAGGAAAAGTCCAGGATCTTGGCAATTGTTATAGGGGATTGCTTCAATAGATCTATCAATCGCTATATGCACATCGAGATCGGAGCAGATCATTGTTTTTTTTGTTTTTTTGTTTTGTTTTGTTTTTTACATTCTTATGCTTTTTTCCCCCTTTCTTCTTCTATCCATATAATCCAGAATTTTAGACATCATTAAAGATAGTCAATTGTAGACAACTGGTTGAAGCGACCCTGACTGTCACGTTATATGTGACACCTAATTGTGACATTATATTCAGAGGGAGACACGCAATGTCTTTATTCAGACCTACAAAATAATAAAAGGAGGGCAGTTAATGGGTTATTTTTCTGGGTGTGTACCTCGCTGCAATACCCCGTCTGTCCGGTAGGTGTCGCGGTCTGCCAACAGGCAGAGCTCTGCTTCCCCGACGTTTTTTTTTTTTTTTGGAAGCTGTACATTGACTCGGGCCTAACGATTCTCAGATCGTCATTATTTGTAACCATAGAGCATGAATTACCTCTTGAGGTCATCAGTGAGAATTTACGACTGGTCAACAAAAGCACGTGATTTCCAAACGCACCCACACCCCCATATTTGGCCGCATACATAGCAAAAACGAAGTACAGTGCATTGCTATAATTCATTAATACATCATAAATCGTGAGGCGCGGGGTGATCCACAAATCAAGCCTCCAAAATTCACCCAAATGAGTTCCTACTTTGTGAACTCGTTCTCAGGGCGCTATTCTAATGGCCCCGACTACCATGTGTTAAATTACGGCACCGGCGGCAGCAATGTGAACGGTTCTTACAGGGAGGCAAGCAGCATGCATCCCACCTCTTACGGTGCTTACAACTACAATGGCATGGACCTGAGCGTCGGCCGGGGGAGCGCTACCGGCGGCGGCGGCGGCGCAGACAGCGGCCACCACTATGTGGAGAGCGGCGGAGGCTTCCCAGCCCAGGGCAGCAGGTTCAGAGCCGCCTCCGGCTGCCCCCTTTCCTCCCCAGAGCCCCAGAGCCACGGGGGGAAGAGCGAGCAGGTCCCCCCTGACCCGACCACCTCCGGCAGCGGCCACTTCACGGAGGTGGAGGAGACCAGCGCGTCCTCAGACCCGGAGGAAGCCGCCCCGAGAGCCTCCCGGGCACAGCAGGAGAGCAGCCCCCCCGGAGCAACCACCGCAGACGGACAGGCTCCCCAGATCTTCCCCTGGATGAGGAAGCTGCACATCAGTCACGGTACCGCTGCTTTTTACTTTCAAATTCACGGGCGGGAGGAGAGGGGAGCCCGGCTTCACCCAGCTCCTCGGTGCCCCTTACAGCATGCTGTACCCATAGCCAGCCTAGGACTCTGTGCAGACTGGAGAGAGCGCTAATAGGTCACGTAGAACAGGTATGGGCTGTAAAACGCAGCAGGACATTCTAGGAAAAGGTGCATGGTATATTCTGAATTAGGCCAAATATAGCATTGACTCCTAATAGTAGGGAAGGGTGTAGGGCAGTGCCAGGGCAGTAAGGAGAAGGGCACATTGCTGGGTGATAGAGAAAAGACCTGCGGCCGTGTGGGTATTAGTGACAGTGCCTTTTATTTTTCTTTATTTTTTTTTTTTACAGAAAATAGTACAGAAAAAAATAAAGTGCAATGTATAGGTGTATTTTTATTGTAGATTTTTTGGGAGGCCATTAGAGAAAATAGTGAGTGGATTGTAATTTATAGGGACAGTGGCGAAAAATGAAGGAAAAGGTGAGGGCAGAACTGTGTAGGGAAAGAATAAGAGGGAAGAATTTTTTTGAGAATGTTATGGAAAATTTCCATTTTCCATAGTTTCTAGGGGCAGTACGAAGGGGGGCAGAGAAGACTCAAATTTGTGGGTGACAACCTGCATAAAGGTAACCGCAGATGTGACCAGTGAAGGAGGTGAAGGGTGATAAGCCGCTTTGTGGGGTCGGTGGTGTTCACACAGGTGCTCCTCCAAGTACTAACCGCTCTCCTCACCCTGCAGAAGTGACAGGTCCGGATGGGAAGCGGGCGAGGACAGCCTACACCCGTTACCAGACCCTAGAGCTGGAGAAGGAGTTCCATTTCAATAGGTACCTGACCCGCAGGAGACGCATAGAGATCGCACACGCCTTGTGTCTGTCCGAGCGCCAGATCAAGATCTGGTTCCAGAATCGGAGGATGAAATGGAAAAAGGATAATAAACTGAAAAGTATGAGCCTGGCCACAGCAGGAAGCGCCTTCCAGCCCTGACAGTGAGGGGCGAGGAGGCCAGGACTGCACTCTCATCTGGGACACCTCTAGTGGCACTTGCTGGGCACCTCCAGGAGGACAATGGCGGCTCCTGCCCAGGATCCCCCCATCTTTTCATCATTTCTAGCTGTGTACAGTGCGCTCAGTCGCTGTGATGTTCCATGTTTGTGACTGTAAAATTACTGCTGCTTTGTATGGACTACATGGCATGTTCATCCAGCTCCTCAGTGGTCTAACTTATTTATAACTGATGATGATGATGAGAATAAAACGATGTTGAATGGTTTACAGGTCTCTTTCTTTTCCAGGACAGGTAGGCTTCATGGATGCACTAAACCCTCTTGCATTGTGTTATTTCAGTGTCAGCTCCGTGTTCTTGATAGTTTTGTGTTTGTATTGTTCTCTTATGACACCCCTGTGAAGTGCTGGGGGAGTGAGTGACATGTTTTGTCTATTGGCGGTACCTGTATTGTCTGTCTGCCTGGAGATTTGCCAATACAATAATGTATTTGTATTAATAATAAAAGAAGAATTGTCTCTCTTTGTCAGAGGTGTCTAGTCTGATCCTTGCTTTTCTTAATCTACCTGTGTATTCCTTGATCGCCTCAGCTTTACGATGTCATTGTATGTCTAGGTCATGAGCCTGATATTTATACTTATAGGTAAATATTTACATAGAACAAAACAAATATTTAACTTCAAGAATCAATCCAAACGATTTCCCCAATGTTGGCAAAGTTCTAAAAAGTTTCTGCAAACTTCTTATACACTCTCACTGCACTCCAGCAAGTAAACGATGAGGCACCCCCTGATCACACACCCAGAAACACAGAAAGTTTATGTCACAACAAGTAGAAATCAAGTCATATAGGATAACACTTACCCCAGTTCTGCTAGGCCTCCTGGAGGAGTTAAGGGCAGGCTATCCCTGTCCCTATTGCTATTTTAGCAGAGGCAAACTACAGCAAAGTAGGTATGACATTTACATGTCAAATGGGTACGGTTTTATCTAGAAGTTAGATCGTAAAAATGGCCCAGACCTCAGACAGATACCCCCTCACTGGCTCTCAAAAGTCACGTGAGCTCCATAAACTTAGGTTTATGGTTTTAGGGAGTTGACAATGTACAATATATTTCACATTCTCCACAATGTTAAGTGACAGTTTAACTGGCTTGTGAGGGACGCAGCCAGAGAGGATTGCAGCAGAGGAGAAGCTACAGGGAATGACACACACACACACTGCAGGATCCGTGCTCGGTGCACAGGAAGCAGGATCTGGCGACAAAAAAAGTAAGTTTTATTTATTCCCCAACCTTTAAAATAATCTCACCCTATTATCATGGTGTAAACTTGCTGGAAAATAATCGCCTATGTCATGAGGTGCAGAAATCCAATCGGAGGAAACGTGATTAATGATGCCACTCCAAGCAGAATTGTCTGAATGTGTGTGGGTCGCTTGTAGACTTGATCGATCACTCGGTGCCTCACGTTTTACTTAAGAAAGTGCATGCACAATATATAAGCAAAATCGTAAATGTTTATATACTTCATCCTAACTAGAATCCCAGTAATTTGCAAAAATAATGTCATGTGTAGCAGATAGAAATAGATTGGTGCAATAGGATAGACGAGATAGATAGATAGATAGATAGATATATAGATAGATAGATAGATAGATAGATAGATAGATAGATAATAGATGTGCTGAATTTGAATAACAAGGACTGTATCATTTTTTTTCTTTTATGTCCATTCTTTTCGTTTCACTAGAGCTTATGAAATCGTCTATGAATTGTTCAGCCGATAAAATCGTTTAGGGATGATAGACAATAGATAATTAACTGTTCATACAATTACTCTCTGTGAAAGATTTGGGCTGCCTATTGTTAACACATATTGTTACAGATATTTACACTTCAGAATTTAGAAGCAAATGAAACATCTGTTGTAGCTTCAGTCATGTTCTCAAAGTTCACCTCACTGCTTGTCATGAGAAATGGATTTAGTGGGGAAATGCAGATGACGAATAATCTATGAGGGTCGTTTAACGAGTCACATTACAATAGGAATACTGTGCTAAAATCCTTGCTCCTGCAGTCATTTTTTTCCATGTGCTTATCGTTTAATAGAAGGAATGTGCAATCAGGGGCAAATCTACACTGAAGTTCCTAATCACCCTGACTGCAGATGATTGCGGCAAAGATTGCAGGATGAGGGGTGTCTGGGGGCAAAGATCTGTAGGTGCACTGTTCCATGAGGATGGTGTGCTGTAGAATAAACAGGAAAGCAAGGATATGGCTGTACAGACACAAAGGATTTTCACTAGGTTACTATTTATTTCCTCTTTTGTTAGAAACAGATTTTGGGGGAAAAAGTCTGTCTAAAAGGTGGTGATTTATTTAATAGCCAGGAAGAAATATAATCCTACAAAATGTCATAAGAATGTGTTTTGTAGAAATATTTCTGTGTGTGTGTATTTGTACCTATGTACCTAGCAATACCATCTGTCTATATACTATCTATCTATCTATCTATCTATCTATCTATCTATCTCATCTATCTATCTATCTATCTATCTATCTATCTCATATCTATCTATCTATCTATCTATCTATCTCATATCTATCTATCTATCTATCTATCTATCTATCTATCTATCTATCTATTTGTCTCATATCTATCTATCTATCTATCTATCTATCTATCTATCTATCTATCTATCATATCTATATATTTCATATATCTATCTAATTTCATATCTATCTAATATCTATCTATTTATCTATCTATCTATCTATCTATCTATCTATCTATCTATCTATTTCATATATCTATCTATTTTAATATCTATCTAATATCTATCTATCTATCTCAAAACTATCTATCTCATATCTATCTATCTATCTATCTATCTATCTATCTCTATTTAATATATACTATCTATCTATCTATCTATCTATCTATCTATCTATCTATCTATCTATCTATCTTTAATATCTATCTATTTATCTATATTTAATATCTATCTATATCATATCTATCTATCTCATATCTATCTATCTCATCTATCTATCTATCTATCTATCTATCTATCTATCTCCTACCTATCTTCTCGTTTGTACATATTTTCGTTGTCCAGAATCTAGAAGTCATGTGTATGGTATAAATCTAAACTTGGCATTAGTGTGGACTATCGCAGTGCCTTTGGTATAAGACACAGGAGAAGACTGCAGTGCTGGGCACAGTGCACACTGGGACTGCAGCAGATCCTTGCACTTTTCACCCCGAGGGCCGCCTGTTGTACCCTGAACCCTCCTTCACCTTTCCTCCATCATCATTCTGCTGAGAATTAACGTTTCTATAATTACCAAACTATCCCTTTCCCCCTTAATGTGGGGAAGTTTGTGGAGTGCAATGTTTTATTTGCTGGTAAGTAAGTAGGTGATGGAAATCTGCTAAGCGATTTAATTAGGAATATCAAATGAAAAGCAAAGGGGGCACAAATGAGCTGAAAAAAGCGCCGCTATTCTAAACGATTAAATCGCCATTTTGGCAGGATAATGGGGTTTGCATTCTGAATGGGAGAAGCGTTGCACATACCCCATCAATTATTCATAGAGAGAGGGATCATTGCGAGGTCAGCAGTCTGGTGCAGAGAACAGAACCAACCAGAGCTCACCCTCCTCTGCCAGGAATGGTTACCCGCCAGGGCCACTGCCCATACAAAACACTGACACCCTAGTCCCATTCAATATCCATTTTATTATATATTTGTAATCACAATACAGGAATGAAAGGATGCATTCCTATGGGTCAGTACAGTTCTAGTATCCATCCCTCTAATCTCTCCTACAGAATCCAGGTAACATGAAGGTATCCTAAAAAGTCAGGCACCTTACTGACCTAGTGTGAAAAGAGGCTAAATTCAGTGCAGTCAGGGGTGTCTGCAGATTGAGTGCCTTGCAGTACCTCATAGTGACCAGCAGAGCCCGCTTTAGACCAGGTTCACAGACAGTGGATGGCCATAAATACAATGGCCACCCTGTTGATTTTTCTGCTTTAAAAAACATCCTTCCCCTATACCTGATACATGGGATACTATAATGATTGCACTTGAGTTGGAGACACTATAATCAAATGCTTGTAAGTGACCTACCTGCAGATTCCAGCTAATAGCCCATTGCTATATTAATATAGTTATAAAACAAGGCTCAGCTCTTACAAAAAGAGAACATGATACGTCTGCCTCAGCCCTAGGGCAGCCTGACAGAGGCTTGTTAGCACCATATTATGGTCCTTGAGGTCAAGAAGTGGAGGGTCAAAAGTTTACGTATGTAATTCACTGCTGCACTGATCTATAGATCCACTGCACTTACAGCAGATTCCAGTTCCTTCTGTACAGGGCACATGCACTAATTGCTATAGATACAGGAGATTAGTGATAATAATCTAATAATATCAAAGGTATATGCCGTTTAGATCAAAGTACCCATCAATACATATAAACATGCAGAGTGCAGCTATAAATATACATAAATATAGACAAATGGCGCACATATACAGCACAATGCGACAGATGAATGCATTCAGCACACAATTCGTGCAATTACAAAATAGTACGACTGATAAAGTGAATACCTGTAGTAGACAACATACTATACAATGTCCAAAAGGCAGTCACTGCTATAAATCCATTGCACCCTATTCTAATTACTAAATATACAATATGTACCAGGTCATGATGGATAAAATGTGTGTAAATTTACATAAATACTGTTACTATATAATACTGTTACTATATACTCAACAGCCTGTATTTAATGTGTTCAGAGTCTAAACAACATGGCTGGAAACTACTGACATAGAGCACACAGGCCAGAATATCTGCAATGGCGGATTACTGTATAGCAAGACTATGTGCTCTTACAGGCCTGGCCAGTTATCAGGGAACCCCAAGAAATGACACTTCTAGTGATTATTTTAACGCAGAACGACCTTTCCTACTAATATCACGAGTGTACTACTTGTGGTGGAAATGATGATGATAATATATTACACTGTTAAAGTAGCTAATAAAATAATTAGCTAACAAGACAGAATAAAAAGGTACCTAAAATGTACACTTTCAACATTTCCGCAGGAAAAAAAAAAACATTTCTGGGGCCTCCTCCGTTTCAGAAAGCAAAAAAGAGGCCTTTCAGGACAGGAAACTAAAATGTACCCAATGTATAGTACTCAGTACCATGTTTGTTTTTTAATCAGAAAGTTTTATAGTTTTTTTTAATGACATACAATTTACAAAATAACCACATTTAAGTGTGATATTGAATGTCAGTAAAATGGGACATGAAGCCAGTAATAACTAAATAACGATACCATTATAATGTTGCAAATAAGGTAATAATAATAGTAATAATAATAATAATAATCATTATTATAACCCGCACCACCTAATTCTCTGCCTCTACTGTAATATTCATATTTTTATTACATGTTAGCACTTAATATTGATTAAGTGCTCAGAATATAGTGCAATACTTTTTATTGACAGCAACAAATAAAGGAGCACTAGATGGCATGTAATAAACTGTTAACTCTTATATTCAAAATTCAATGGGAAATATTTTATATATATATATATATATATATATATATATAATAAATTATGTTTCTCTGCTCATGTAGTGTTTCCCAATAATACAAAATAATTTCAAGTGAACCATCCCAACTAGTACATTTTTGTTTAATATATATATATATATATATATATATATATATATATATATATATATACACTACCCCTGTGTACACCTCAGATCTGTGAAGTATTCCTTTGCTATAATACAGTGATTTCACTGATGGCAGATAGTATAAGATCCGTGCTGTGGCACTGTATGTGGTGGCTGCAGGGCTGTGATGAGCCATGTATCAGGATATAGAAATGGCCATGTATGAATTGCTGATTGCAGGCTGTGTGTGGAGTGGGAGAGGCCAGGACAGGGTGAATCGCAGGTCACAGCTTGTTGGAACTATATGAAAATGCCAGCGGCAATCACACACCACGCCTCGCTGTTTAACAAAGACTGACAAACTATGAGATTAATTTACCCCCAAAAAACTGGGGATCTGTGTTTCCAATGGGCTCATAAGGCCCCTGTGCCTGACCACACCAAGGAGCATAGCCTTGTACTGCGCTGCTATTAATATCCTGGCCCATAAGAAGGACTAGAGGCAATGGTGGACGTCCCTGTGCTCATCTAATATTTTACTCTATGGAAAAAGGCAAGACATTCAGGAGGAGGCATGAAGTGATCCAGGTATGTGACCATGGCTGCTGCAGCAGAGAGGTGAGGGCGCAGCAGGGGGTGGGGATCATACAGGTAAAGCCAGGTACAGCTAGGTGCAGGGACAAGGCTTTTCCAAGGTGTGCACTGGATACAAAGCCATAGAATCAGAAGAATTATTGTCAATATTATTAATAACGTTGTCATTTACAACAGGACATAAAGTATTGGTGACATTGCTGTAACTATATACTGTATTATAAAGGCCTAATCTCTGGAAGGGTGACATAATCTCTGACTATAGACTTTATAGCCTTAATATAATCCCAGATTGATTTATATAATGATATAGTTCTAGATTGATTCATATGCAGTATGTACATTAGATACACTGATAGAAAAACTAAATATTGAATAGATGCATTCATATTACCTGCATAGATTGATATTAGATATTTAGAGAAAAAATAGATGTAGATACCTGGATAGACAAATATATGTAGATCTATAATATACATATACTGATGTGTAGTTTTACACATAGTGTAAGATGGATAGGTAGATAATAGATAGATAGATAGATAGATAGATATACAAGATAGATAGATCAATAGATAATAGATAAATAGATTATAGATAGATAGATACATCAATAGATAAATAAATAATAGATAGATAGATAGATAGATAGATAGATAGATAATAAATAGATAGATAGATAGATAGATAGATAGATAGATAGATAGCTATATATATAAGATAGATAGATCAATAGATAATATCTAGGTAGATAAATAGATAGATAGATAGATAGATAGATAGATAATAGTCTATTATGCTTGCTTTTTTTTTCTCTGTTTATATTCAAATCGTATGTAGAAAATATTACTTTTTCGTTTTCTAATTATTGAGTAAAGATCTGACACGAATGGACAATGTACCGAATAGAATGGAAATAATGTGTATTTCCGGATGCTGTTAGGAATGTGTATGTGATTTCTCTTTCTAGCTTGTTATGTGGATTATTTATATGACAATAAACGCAGTGTTCAATGAAATGTCTTTTTGCTGATTCTAGTCTCAGTTAATTCGTGATAATTGTGGAATGCGATGCTTTCCTGCATTTCTTTCACTTGTGACTTCATGTCGGTCAGGGCCCCTGCTCTTCGTGGTCCGTAGATAACCCTCCTGTACAATGTGAGGGATATTTACTGCCTGTAGATGAAGGTATTAAGGTATCTGCTGTACTTAGACTGCATTTATATAATCAGGATATCATTATGTTATTTCCGACTGGTACATTTATGGTGTCAAGTTCACTCTCATTTCCTCTTTACTACCTGAGGCCATCTCCTGTTATTTACGACATGAGGTGTATTTTGAGTGTTTGCTCTCCTTTCTGTTTGACTGCTTATTTTATGCATTGATTATTGTTGTCTTTGGTGCTGATGTGATTTGTGGATTTGAGCTTCTCTTGCCCTGAACCTGCTGCGCTGGATCCCCCTGAAGCACTGAGAAGAGTCTGTCTGTCTTCTGTAT
>CM065594.1:215844700-215847200 GCA_033119425.1 Bufotes viridis | reverse complement strand
TTAAGTGAAAGAAAGCGTACATCTGGCGCAGCCCCTCAATATATTTCCCATTTTCTCCCCTCTGAGAATGAAATAAAAGATGGTCTTTCAGAGCAGCAGAATGGCCAGTGGACACCTCTTTCTGTTGAATGTGAGGTTCACAACCATTATTTGTAGACAGAGCCTAAGAAAAATGTGAGAATTATGCAGAAAAATCATTAATCACTAGTAAAAAAAAAAAACCTTACCCTGTGTCTTTGTTATTGAACAGCAAATCTGTGTGGACCTTCTGTTGGGAGAGAGAGAGAGAGAGAGAGAAAAAAAAAAGGTGAAGGCGTCCCTGGATCCTCAAGAGAGTCACAAGTGCAACCAGGGAGTTTTTTCCCCCCTTCTTTTTACACTTTGGAAAAAGTTCTGCAAACATGGCCTGGAAATTAGAAGTTGTGAGAGCAGATTCCGGGATCGCTCAAGGTAACATAGCTCTGTCAGGCTACTGCATTTTATTACTTTATTACCTCCTGTCACTTGTGTGTCTCTAAACAAAACCCCCTTTTGAAGTCTCTTTGATCACCAGTAAAATATATCAGAAGAAAGCTGCGTTTCTATCGTGTGCCTGTCTTTAATTCATCTATAGTGTGGGGCAGAATATTCATGCAGGCAATGGTTGTCTGGTATCCTGGTGCCACCAATCACTCTCTGTGCCATGATGTGTAATAAAATGGTTTTATTAATATTGTATGTCCAGGACGTTGAATAACATTTACCACTTCCCTTATGGTTATGGTATCTACAATGGTGTGTAGATTATATTATATTCTCATTATTAGATCTATCTATCTATAATCTGATATATATATATATATATATATATATATATATATATATATATATATATATATATATCTCAATAGCAAGGGGAAAGAATGTGGAATGGAATGAGCTGTGGGTTCATCTGCAGGGCAAAGCAGTGTGATGAACAGATCGTGACCCAGGAAACCCTGTGACCTCTGAGAGCCCGGACAGTGCAGTGGTTAACATCTCCTTCAAGGCTCACACAACTCAAACCTAAACTCAGAAATATCTCCACAGAGGCGATCTGCTCCTATGTGTGTGCTGCCTGGGGGGCATTCTTCATATCTGATATATGTCTTTTGATCTCCCTGTTTTTACAAATATGCTACAATACAAAACAACCCAGTAGCTGTGGATTAAGCAAGAATAACTGTGATCCTCTTGTGTTCTGTACACAGCCCTGTACACACAGCCGCCATTTGCACAGGGTGCCAGGTTTAGTATTGACAGGGCCTGGTGCACAGAGCGACTGGAGATAAGAGGAGAGTATGGAGCCAATGGTTCTGTGAGCTTCTAGCTCAGTATTTATGTATGGTTTGGCTTTGTTTTTTTGTTTTTTACTTGTGTGATATTTCCCTTTTCACTCCTTTTTTGTCTTTTCTATACTTTGCTCCACATTGGAGATGCAAATAATGAGCCTTAATATGTATTTCATATGAATGTGAAATATCCATCTTTTTTTTAGGGATCCCAGACTCTTTTGACTTCTATAAGGGAGCTCTTGGCCACCAGCTGATGTGCTGCACATTAAGTGATGTGGACTGTGGACATATAGGCATGACATCATAAGGGTGCTTGCATTACTCCATTGGTTTCATCCATATGGAGCTCATGGAAATGTATATGAACTCAAAATGTGGTTTTTTTTTTGCATCAGGCATCATGGGGACACAGTAGTAATACACCAATGGTCCCATCACAGCAGTTTTGTCACAGTAAAGTGTAAAAAGTTGTATAACCTATGTTAAAAAAGTTATAATGTATATTTTGAGCAAGCATTGACTCTAGAATACTTTGGCCCATGGACAATATTAGTATATTTTACGTATTCTTTTAACTATATGTTATCTGTTTTTAACAGTATAAAAAAAGTGCAGTGGAAGGGCCATAGGGCCTCAGACACTGTCTGCAGGAGGCTTCATGGTGGCACCATACAATGCTCTCTCTGGTGACATGCCAGAGCTATTTTCACATAGAGGCATTGCTTCTAGACTAGACTAGCTCTGTGCATAAAACTTACAAAGGAACATATGATGCCACATTTTTTTCCCCCTGTACAAAACAGAGCCATAATACAAGTTTGTGCATGAACACTGGCTCAATGGGAAAAGCAAAATAACTGCATGCAAAGAGCAGAGGAGGTGTCCAGGGGTCCACAGGGGCTCAAATATACAACCTTGTACCATACAGTGTGCAATATGGAAATGTATTGTGCAGAACCATATTGGTGGTTATCCAATGCATCTAGGTAGCCATACAGTCACGTCCAATACCTCTAGGGGAGAATTCTGCCGTATTCTAAAACAATTTTTTCCATATTTTGAATCTTTTGACAAATTCTGAATCTTTACTGATTTGGTGCAAACCCCAAATACATTTTTTGTGTATGAGCTCTAAACATGTAGATGCATGTGCTTGCATTTATATGTGAATGCCTATACATTAATCT